>JASVEL010001658.1:0-253221 GCA_032618575.1 Nicotiana noctiflora
TCAAAAGTGAATGAGATGATGGAGTGTACCGAGGTGGAGAGTCGAGTCGAGTGCCATCGAGGATCCAGCCCGCGGTTCCTATCATTACATCCAAATCAGAAAATGAAAAAGACCAACTAAACCTGTTAACTATGAGTTACAAGATCCCTATCTATAAGTCTTCTGAAGCTTCATCTTGAGTCTTGAATGGTTCTTCATGTAGATTTTTAGATTTGAACCTTGACGCTCGCTAGATGGAGGTGTTAGTTCATTCTCTTCTACTTTTCGGATCAAAACCGGACATACAATGCTTGTGACTTTAATCATGTCTTGAGCGATCCATCTTTTGTCTCGCCCTCTACATTTTGGACTCACCTCCCTTTTTTTTCCTTTCTATTCTGGATTAAAATTACTTATGTTGATCACCTCGGATTATTGACTCGCATTCTTGCCGCGAGCTTCTGCTACTTCTAGCATGAACTGATTTCTGAAATGATTTCCCTCATTATCCAGGTGGCCACCTGATTACATTACAACAAAACAAAAGAAATTTTTCTGTCCCAATTTGGGATTCAGGCATAAATGTGAATGTTAATTGGATCATGCGACCTACAAATCTCTCAGTGTTTGAAAGTTAGATCCCATTATCCAGGAGGGTCCTGAAAATTATAAAATTAAATCCCATTATCCAACAGGGTCCTGAGAACTCTAAAATTAAATCCCATTATCCAGGAGGGTCCTGAGAACTTTTAAAATAAATCCCATTATCCAAGAGGGTCCTGAAAACTTATAAACTTATTCCCATTATCCATGAGGGTCCTGAAAATTCTAAAGTTAAATCACATTATCCAGGAGGGTCCTGAGAACTCTAAAATTAAATCCCATTATCCAGGAGGGTTCTGAGAACTCTAAAATTAAATCCCATTATCCAGGAGGGTCCTGAGAACTTTAAACTAAATCCTAGTATCTAGGAGGGTCCTGAAAACTTTTAAAATTAAATCCCATTATCCAGGAGGATCCTGAGAACATTAAACTAAATTCCATTATCTAGGAGGGTCCTGAAAATTCTAATATTAAATCCCATTATCCAGGAGGGTCCTGAGAACTCTAAACTAAATTCCATTATCCACGAGGGTCATGAGAACTCTAAAATTTAATTCCATTATCCAGGAGGATCCTGAGAAGTTTTTAAAATTAATCCCATTATCGAGGAGGGTCCTGAAAATTCTAAAATTAAATCCCATTATCCAGGAGGGTCCTGAGAACTTTAAACTAAATCCTAGTATCTAGGAGGGTCCTGAAAACTTTTAAAATTAAATCCCATTATCCAGGAGGATCCTGAGAACATTAAACTAAATCCCATTATCTAGGAGGGTCCTGAAAATTCTAATATTAAATCCCATTATCCAGGAGGGTCCTGAGAACTCTAAACTAAATTCCATTATCTACGAGGGTCATGAGAACTCTAAAATTTAATTCCATTATCCAGGAGGATCCTGAGAAGTTTTTAAAATTAATCCCATTATCGAGGAGGGTCCTGAAAATTCTAAAATTAAATCCCATTATCCAGGAGGGTCCTGAGAACTTTAAACTAAATTCCATTATCCAGGAGGGTCCTGAAAACTTTAAACTAGATCCCAATATCCAGGATGGTCCTGAGAACTCTAAATTAAATCCCATTGTCCAGGAGGGTCCTGAGAACTTTTAAAATAAATCTCATTATCCAGGAGGGTCCTGAAAACTCTAAACTAAATCCCATTATCCAGGAGGGTGTCCTGAGAACTCTAAACTAAATCCCATTATCCAGGAGGGTCCTCAAAACTCTAAAATTAAATCCCATTATCCAGGAGGGTCCTGAGAACTCTAAACTAAATCCCATTATCCAGGAGGGTCCTGAGAACTCTAAACTAAATCCCATTATCCAGGAGGTTCTTGAGAACTTTTAAAATAAATCCCATTATCCAGGAGGGTCCTGAGAACTTTCAAATTAAATCCTATTATCCAGGAGGGTCCTGAGAATTCTAAACTAAATCCCATTATCCAGGAGGGTCCTGAGAACTTTAAATTAAATCCCATTATCCAGGAGGGTCCCTGAGAACTTTAAACTAAATCCCATTATCCATGAGGGTCCTGAGAAGTCTAAAATTAAATCCCATTATCCAGGAGGGTCCTGAGAACTTTAAAGTAAATCCCATTATCTAGCAGTGTCCTAAGAACTCTAAACTAGATCCCATTATCCAGTAGGGTCCTGAGAACTCTAAAATTAAATCCCATTACCCAGGAGGGTCCGGAGAACTTTTAAAATAAATCCCATTATTCAGGAGTGTCCTGAAAACTCTAAACTAAATCCCATTATCTAGGAGGGTCCTGAAAATTCTAAAATTAAATCCCATTATCTAGGAGGGTCCTGAGAACTTTAAATTAAATCTCATTATCCAGGAGATTCCTGAAAATTCTTTAAATTAAATCTCATTATCCAGGAGGGGCCTGAAAATTCAAAACTAAATCCCATTATCCAGGAGGGTCATGAGAATTCTAAAATGAACTTACCTGAGCCATGATCCCATCTTGGAGGATTCTGAATATAAATTCGCTCCCTAAAACCATACTTTTCCCATGGGAGGTCCCTGTGGACTTAAATATTTCTTGCCCGTGCTTTAGACAAATAAAATCTTGTTAGTTTGAAACTGTGGTGGTTAGTTTGTGTGATCATTGCTGAGTGTCTGCTTCTGCTATTGTCATGCTTCATTTTGATTAGCTGCTTCAGGCTAGCAAAGAGTTGTTTGACCTTTTAATTGGAATTAGACCACACAACCTCTGACTTAAATCTCTCTCACATCACTTGTTGCATTGTGTTTTTTCATTCTGAGAGTTGTTGAATCTTTGTATTTTCTTAAAATTCATAATCCACTCAACTGCCTGAACCTCAGTTATCACCATACTTATTACTCTAAATCATGTTGTGATGTGCATGGCCGAACTCTGCTTTATGCAATTGGAAAGCTGGTGGCAAATTTTAAAGTCATTCCCCACTTATTCTGACCAAACAGACTCAAGAAGGGACTCAAACAAAACGAGAGAAACAAAATAAGGGACAAGGGAAAGAGATGATACTTAACAAGAAAATTACGAAGTAGAAAATTATCAGAGGTGGATACCAACTCTAATGACCATGTCATGCACCTTTAGATTAAGTGGCCTAATCTCTCAAGCAAGTCTAATATTCAACTCTCGTTGTACCTCTTTGCTGTAAAACTGGGCTCCAACGCTTCAATTGTCCCATTTGATCCACAATCCTCAGTCGACTTGTAGTGCCCTGAAGGGTGTTCACCATCAAGCCTCTCTCATTTTGCTCGTTTTCTCAACTCACCGTTGCCTTACGGTGCCCCTGAGGGTTTTCAACGATAAGAATCTCTCATTTTATCATTTTCTCTCATTGTTCTGAGAACGAAGGTATTACTCATGATGCAGGGAGATCATACTTCCACCAACACTTGATATGGCATCCTCAATGATTGGTCGGAAGGTCTTTCTTTGGACCGTAATGTAGGCTTTTGGACAGGGTTAGAAAGAAAGGGTAGCATGATGGCTCAAAATAATTCAAGATGAAATGGTTCAAAATTACAACTTTTGGAATCAGGTCTTTTGGTAAAATTAAAAATTGTGCCCTCTTGTGGCCCAGTTTCATGAAGTTTGGGGAATTTTTTTTTTGGATTTTTTTTTCTTTGATGGAATTTCTTGGAAAATCAGCCCCAGTATTGATTTCGGGGGATTATGAAATATTTTATTTGGGTGTGGTCGAACCGTAATGCTGCCTACATATCACGTGGTGACAAGATTCCGGTCGAACGTAGTTCAAAAGACTACTTTTTGTTACTATTTCTTTTTCTCTCTTTTTTTCTTCTCTCTTTTTTTTTGTCTGTTTTTTTTCATTTCCTTTTTTTCTTTTTCTCTTTTTCTTTTTATTTCCTAGGTCCTGACTCTACTTCTGATTCCAAAAGAGGGGTATGAAACAGAACAAATTAAGGCTCAAAATGGGTAGAAAAGGATAAAAGTGTTTGGGTAGCAGAATAAAATGCCTTCGTCATACCAAACATTGAGAATGCCATGTACAAGCGTTCAATTGAAGATAAGCAAAGAAATCATGCACATTATCTATTGATGGGGTCATCACAAACAGAAAGTGTCGACAGGCAATACCTTTGTCCCAATGAATGATCCTTACCAATTCAGAGCAAACTTGATTCAACCTTACCTTGATGTGGAAGAATGCATTTCAGCACTGACTGATTTACCTCAAACAGCTTGAGAAATATTTCCTTGTTGTATGCTCTTATCAAACTCTTTATTTCCATACTTACTGCCTCAGTTTCACTCAATTTAAACTTTAATTTATCTCAGAATGCGTGAATCTTTACTTGTTTCCTCAAATGCCTCTTTTGTCATGTTCAAAAATGTGCCATTGCTTCACGATCAGACTAGCTTTCAAGATCAGGCTGAAAATTATGCGTGCATGTCATGTCACTTGAGTTAGAATGAAGAGAACTATAAGAGAAAAGTAACCTAAATAAAAAATGACCAAAACTAATAGAAAACATAAGATTTCATTAGACAGATGGTGAAAAGGGTTTGAATAAAACAGGCAAAACAGACATGGGTTGTAACCCTGGAACAATCCTAAAGAACATTGGACGAGTTACTACAACTAAACAAACTAGACAAAATGAGAAGAAGAATAGTTTGAGCCACATGATATTGTCTGGATTACAACCCTGAGATAACCCAGACAAGCAGAAATGACAATAAAATGAACCACCAAAACTTCTCCCGGCCAACCAAGAAAGGAGTGTCTTTCCAATTACCAAGCTCAACATATTAGCCACTATATTGCACATCCAAATTACCAAGACCTTCACCAATTTCAATATCATTAACTTCAGTCAGCAACTTCCCCAGAGGACTTTCATACTCCATGTCACCATGCATCTTTCCCACAAAGCTTGCATCATCATGTGCAGGTAAAGAATTCCGTGCAATGTTTGGGTATATGGAGCTGGGAATGCAGTTGTTTTGACTGGTGGAGCATGGAAAGTTTGGGACGAAGCGCCAGAGTAATTGTGGTAAGGGGTGAAGCCTGGTGCATATTGCGGGGAAAGATAAACGGTAGTAGAAACTTGGACTTGTGATAGTGGTGGAATGGAGGCATGATTTTTTGTATAGTTGGTAGGGAATGAAGGTGGAGGATGTTCCTTAATCTAGGCATGATACATTTCTGCAATATGTTGTTTGAACCTTTGGACCTCATCTTTCAATTCAGACTTTGACTCCACAAACTCCCTCGGCGGGTCAACAACTCTTGTGTCCAAGTCTTTGCCAGCCATGGCTTCCTTGCTTTTTTACATTGCGTTGTATGGATGAATTACCAAAGTACCACAAACTAACCACCCTCTGCTATGATAACAATGAAAGTAACAAAGAGGAGCAAAACAAAGCCAACATGTTAGCGTTAGAGCATTTATCAAACAGAAATATCATATTGCGTGCAATGCCCCCTAGTCACAGTTAACAGTTCTAGAATGGCTTCGAGGGTACGAAGGTCATTTGGCATCATCCCCACTTTGTTCATTTCAACCTTCTCTTTCTTTCATTTCTAGCACTTCTTGGCTTTCCCGTTTTCCTTCCCCTCATTTTCTTTTTAATTTGTCACTCTTTTCTTTCCTCTTATTTTTCACATCCACAATTCATTCTCTTTTTTTCTTTTTCTTTTTCTTTCCTTTTTTAGTTTTCAGAGAGAAAAAAAATGACTCGATCGAACCCTATGTAGGTTGCCTACGTATCATGCCCCCCATGAATCAGATCAAGCGTAGTTCTTGAAAAGTAATGGATAAATAAAATAAGAATAAAATTTTTTGGATTTTCATTTATATTAATTTTTGGTTTTTCAAATACAAAACAAGAAGTACTATAATAAAAGACTAGACCATCTTAACTAGACTGACAGACTTGATACTACTGTACAAGACTAAAATTGTAAAAACAACATAAGATAGACTAAAATAAATAAAAATTCTCAAGCAGCTCGTGCATTTAATAGTCTTGACTAGAATCATGTGGTATTTATCATGCTCAAACTCTATATATTTGCTCCATACCTGAATGGGAAAAATAAGATTAAATAAAGTTAGTGACTCAAGACACATGCAAGAAATGGTTGGGCCATTTTTGAAAATTAACCACATGGCCAACAATGGCTATTGATGAAAACCCAACAAAGGTGACTACTCTTATATGAAACTACCATACTAATGCTTATATGGACTTAACTCTGAATGATCATGGCCTAAAAATTAATTTGAAGAAATAACTCATTTTGCAAAAATGGCCGATATGGCCAAAAAGTGGTTAAAGATGCAAACTGAAAAAGGGCGGACCCTAAAGAAATATGACTCCTAGTTGTAGACTCAAAATCCTAATATATGAGTAATTGAACCACTTCGCAAAAATGGCACCATTTTGCAAGAATAACCGATGTGGTCAAAAGTGGCTAGATATGCAAAATTTGGCTAAGACCCTGCAAAGCCAAGAACTTAAGACCCTAGGAAGACCGGACACTATGTGGGTTGCCTACGTATCTCGCCCCGAGAGAAGAGAATCAGGTTCGCGTAGTTCGGGAAGATGCAATTAAATTGAAAGAGAAAGCTATATTTTGTCCTTTTTGAAAAATAATGAAAAGTGTAAAAACTTTTTTGGATTTTCTATTTTCATTTTTTTTGAATTTTTGGAAAAATAATGGAAAAGTGTAAAAAAAATTTGGATTTTCTTTTTCTTCTTTTTATTTTTGGATTTTTTGAAAAATAATGGAAAAGTGTAAAATCGTTTTGGGATTTTCTTTTTCTTCTTTTTTTTTTTGGATTTTTGAAAAACTATGAAAGAAAAATGAGAGTGGACTCTACTTGCTTAATTTTTTTTCACTTTCTTTCCTAAGCATCGGTCCGCCAAATAACCTTTTTACCCTCAAAGATGCACTATATAACATATTGGGATGATTGAATGCCTTTTTGGGCCATAAGCCCATTTTGACATAATTTGGATAGGCCTCCTACAACGGGACACGGTGCCTAGGACCGAACCCTTCTAAGTTAATATGATATGATGCACATAAGTATGACCTAAAGGCTGACCTACGGTTAGGGTTCACTAGACAAGGCAATTCGGGGCGGCACGTGGTCGATGGCGACTGCTCTAGCTATCCGCCCATTCCACGCTCCCACGCCACCCCTAAAGACACGGGTGACTCACAAAAAGGCCGTGTACGCTCAAACGTACTCCGGAAGACTTGTTGCAGAAAGAAGACTCGGGGTTATGCACATGATGACAGTTATGAAGTAGTAAACATATAAAGCAAAAACTGTAAACAAATAAGCAACTATCAAATAACAAAATATAAAAATATAATAAAAATCAAGTAAAGCTAATGAAAAAGCATAAAAACCTCAATCAAATATTCTAAAAGCCAACAAAATCAAGTACTAGCTCGAACCCGCAACTTCCCCAGCAGAGTCGCCAGAGAAGTCACACCCCTTTTTTACCAAAACAAACTTTCACTAAACCCTCTTAAGTAAATAAAAGAATTTAGTAAAAGCTTGAAAAGAGTTTTCAATTTTGAAAGTGACAAAAATTGTGTTTCAAAAGGATTAACTCAGAGTCGCCACCTGACATTGATTTCAGTGTGCCAGGCCACCGTTTTTAAAATAATTTTCCTTTAAAACACTTTAGACTCCAAAAAAACTAAGTCTATACCAGAGATTCAGGTAAGGGGCTTCATTTGACTCGAGGATAAGGTGTTAGGCATTCCCCAAGTCCCGTAACTAGTAGGGTTGCACACTTGATCAAATCGGCTTTTAGAATATTCAATTGAGGAAAAAACACAAAAAAACAAAATAAACACATACGAGGCTCGAGATCGTCCCCCACCTAATAAAAGAGAAATAAAAATAAAATACTACAAGTTCTACCACCGACCTCCAAATAAAAATACTTCTAGGCATACCCCGGATAAAATATATACAAGTCCTTCGGGGCATTCCCCGGATAAATTTAACTAAGGGAAACGACCTGTCGCCTTAAAAACAACAAAATCCTAAAGTTTGCCTACCCAGATATGATCGGCCTAAACATACTTAGTAGCGATAAGCAAAAATAAAAGCAACGAAGACATTTGATAAATCCCAATAAAAGATGATACCTCCGACCAACAAACAAAGAAAGGAGATACGAGAAATAGTATAAATACATATAGAGAATAGATCAAAATATGATTGCTGGCTTACTTGACAATTTGACTACAAAGTCTCTTTTAGGGAAAGTAGCTTCATGCTCAAACAGTAGTTACCAAATTCTTGTCTCTTCTTAATTTAATCCACATGACCCATTTCGAGCAGTTTTGACCATCTTCATTAGAATTTTCTTCATAAAAATTATCTATCCACTAATTTCTATGTGTGATTCAGCATATACAAATAATTCAGAGTTGATATCATAAGAAACAAATACATAACGACATAGACCACAATAAAAATATGCAAACAACCTCAACTGAAATAAAATAAGGAGCGATTCGACAGAGCTTAGACAAAAGAGAAACAGTAGGATATTATAATGTAATTCATCATAACACGTAAACATGACAGCACAAATAGTAAAGATAAGGAGACGGGATGGACCTGAGTAAAATTTTCTTTCCGTTAACGAGAATTTAATTACAGCAAACCCGACGATTGAAATCTGACTAAAAAATGCAACAGCAACAGGAGATTGATCTGCGGACCACAGAAATAACCTCGAATGACATCAACGAACTGAATCCTTACCGAAAAACCAAATAATCGACGAGATTCGGAATTCGACGAACTGGCTCAATCTCTACTTGAACCAGAAGGTACGCTGAAACTCAAAGAGTAACCCAGAAATGGCGGTGATGACGAAAGAATAAAAATGGGCTGCGAGAGAATGACAGGGACAGAGATGAGGTGGGTAAGGTCGCTGCTTCGAGCTGAAGAAGCAAAAGTTTCAGGGGGTGGTGGAGAAGGTTGATGCGGTGGCTATTGGTTGGAGCAGGGCTAGGGCTTGCTATGGTTGTTGGTGTTATGGACGGTGGTGGATTTCAGGTGTGGACTGGGGGTGTTAATGGAGTTTTGGCAAGGAGGGGGCAGCGGCGACAAGTGGTGGTTGTGGTTGTTTGTGAATGTGGTATGTTGTTCAAGGTGGGTGGCTGACGGCTCTCTCTCTACTGTTGCGGATGTTTTGTTAGATAGGTTTAGCATTTGGTTCATTAGGGTTATATTTGGGGTGTGGGGATTAATCCTGGCCCTAGGATGAAAATTGATTGATGGCCAGGATTTAAAACAGAATGGGCGGGTCGGCGGGTAAGTGGGCCAAGGGATTCGATCACAATGTTATGGGAGATGGGCTGCCCGATTTTGGGCCTTTTCTTTTGTAAAATTGGGCCTAAAACTTGCACATCTTTAATTTTAACAATCTATTAAGTAAATAATCCAAACCTTTAAATTAAAACCAAATTAATTTCAATTAATTAAATAAAAGTATTTAATAGTACGAAAGTATATATACATATATTATATTTTATATGGATTAAAACAAGAGTTAAAATCTTAGTAGAAACAAATATAAGGCTATAAATATAAACAAAATGTTAATAATTTAAACTGAATAGGATAAAATAGAGCATGAAACTATTTTTATATTTTTTTAATTTTTGTGCCTTTAAAATTATTAAAAAGTCAAAATTAGTTAAAATAACTATATTAAGCTTAAATTATATTCTACGCTAAAACGTGTGAAATTTCGGGGATGGTAAAAAATTACGTGTCTACAATAGGCATTATGAGTATCGGGGTTTTGGAGTAAATCATGTTGTCTTTCACTATTTCGTCGCTTGGAGGGGATCTTGGTAAGGCGATTGCAGCGATCAGATTTTGACCAATACAGATCGACTTGGTGTTGGTACAAAAAGTTTTCGGCCAGCGTTATAATCCAACCTTAGAGTCGAACAATCGCATACGTAATATTTTGCACAAATAATATCATCTTATTGTTCCTATGATTTAGTACGTCTCGTCACAAGGCTCTTGTGAAGGGAAACCGAAACAAATATGTGAAATTGAATTACTTACCTAAAGGAAAAAATAGCACAACAATCACTGTGACGTCAAGTACACAAGTACAAATTAATTTGTCTAACCGAAAAAGCAAAACTGAAATTCAATTTGCAATTATATTTTAAGAATATTGCATAGTTAAATACATTATTTTCCCAAAGATCAAACGTGGTTTACGTCTTCAGCACCATCTCATGCCTGCCCAATTTTTATGAGATTCTTTCGTATGTATAAGAAATTTTAAATTTATTTATTGATTTATCTAATTTTATCTATTTAAAAAAAGTAATTAAGTTTCTTACAACATATATAAAAGTTTGGTCAAAATCTATAATTTGTGTACAACTTGAATATATATTTTTTGTACATAATCCGATAAAAAACTACAATTTACATCTGATTTGTATAAGACCTGTATTCAATTATATTAGATGTATTTATTTTGTATGCCGTTTCACATGACATATAAAGTATATACAATTGTTGATGTCTTTTTCTTCAAGTTTCAATATGAAATTTCAATCGAAATCATCTCGAATCTTCACAAAATTTTCTCAAAATTAAGATATAAACTCCAAATGGGATTCCCAATTATTTGTAACAATACTCCCATCCAAATGAATAACAATTTCGCAAAATTTAATTTTTGAATTGAAAGCTTCGAGGCTTTTTAACGGCTGTCAATGAAGTTTTTAATGGATTAAAAAAGTTTCCACTTCAATCTATTCGCTTCTGATTAATATGATGTAGTTTATTGATTCGAAAAATTAATAATACTTATATTAGAATTTAGCGAAGATTTTGCTATCGACTTTACTGCTTTTGTATCAAATACTGATATATAGAATTTACAGGTTAGAACAGTGGAAACAGCCTCTTGCAATAATATATGATAAGGCTATGTATAATGATCCTAATAGGCCGGCCCTTTCTTGAATCCCGTTCATAACGGGAGCTTAGTATATCGGATTTCTTTCCGATATATAGAATTTGAAATCAAGGACTTACTAGCCTAACTGTCAGTAAGTGGGTGAAATTTTTGGGAGATTAATAAAGTGAGTGAAGACTATAGGATATTAGGGTTCAGTCATTAAATGTTGGGTATTTTTTGCGGGTATGCCTACAATTTTTGGATAACGATGGTGGTGGAGTCATCATGCGTAATAGCGGAGCTAAAATTTTTAATGATAGGCGTCAAAATATATAAAAAGTAAACACATAAAGGAAAAAAAAAGGAAAGTCAACATATATATTATATACATAAAATATAAATTTTTAACCTAGTTAAACAGTATAATTTTCCAATGAAGATCCCTTGGCATAAGGTGACTCCACCACTTATTATACATGCACCTTGACTATTACATTTGGTATAGCTTCTAAGTTCCACTAGCGTAGATATCGGGCAACTCTATATACCAACGTGAATCTCCTTCTATCTCGATAAAAAGTTAATATTATGCACTTAATTTTTTGTTTCCTTTATTATATTTATGCTTTTCCCTTGGAACATAATGGAAATTTAGTCTTTGCCCCTTTTCTGTTTTTTATTGTTTAGTGACGGACAGAAAAGGACTTTGGGCTGAAGAGGAGACTCCTTAAAAAATACCCAAAAATAAAAAATAGAAAAAAACAAAGGGAAAGAGAAGTTTTTTATATAAAAAAAACAAACAAACAACAACAACAACAACAACAACAACAAAGGGAGACAGAAAATTTAATTGAAAAATAATAATTAATTGACTTTTCCAATTTTTCTTTCCCTGGCCAATAGGTCCATATTGATCATGAAATTATTATACTCACATAATGAAAATTATCTTTTGTTGAGAATTACTTTCTCTCTGTCTTGATCTCAATTTACTTTGTATGATTTCTGATTACTTTAGCTCAATCAAAAATGTTAAGAACTAACCTAATAGTCTGCCCATCTAAGTGTTTAAACTAAAGGTAGTCGTTCAATGTATAATATTATATATTTTATGGACCATGAATAATATGTGTAACCATATATACTCTATATATACCTTTGCATAAATCTTTAGGTGAACAACTCCAGAATGATCTTAAGACTTATTAGTATGAAGTCTTGATTGATTTTGAGACTTCGTTTTAAAGTCTAAATGAATACGATATATTGTTGTTCAGAATGATTTTAAGACTATGTATAATGTCAAAATTGATTTTAAGACTTTGTCCAAAGTCTAGAATGATGTTAAGACTTTGTTTAAAGTCTAAATGAGCCACATATATTGAGAGGGAGTAAATGATTGTAAATGAAGAGAAAAAATATGCACTTAATGGGCTTATATTTGATTAATTTAAATATTTCGAATCAAAGACAATGAGTGGTTAGCACACACTCACTCCATAAATGATATGCATACATATATGTCTATTTAGAGACAAATTTAGGATCTGAAGTTCATGAATTATGTATTGAAGCTTATGGATTCTGAAATTTATTATATCTCCACATTCAATGGATTTTTAAACTAATACATAGGGTTCAGACCAAAGTTGCTGGTATGTTGCATGCTAGCTCCGTCCCGGCTGTCGTCCGCGTCCCAAATCATAGCCATTGGTGGGCGCTCTTTGATACAAGAAGTCATACAATTGATACTTTTAACCGCGCAATTCTGAGAGCATTTATCTGACGTTGAGGTGCATTTAACAACACAAGCGACAACTTGTTTGCCACAAGCAACCACACATGGCCCTATAGCTGTTTCACCTTGAGCATGGATTTTGGTAGATGCAAAAATAAGCATAAGCAAAGCTAAAACATGAATTGGTGATGCTGTTGCAAGAAAAGCCATAGTAGAATTAGCGGGATCAAAATCCGTTGCCTTACCACTTGGTTCTTCTATGATGATATAATATCTTTTCAAGAAAGTGATACGAGAACATAAACTTGACGTGACATTATATAGGGGTGGGGGGATGTATGGCAAAGTTTCCGAGTTTTCTGTTATGGGCAACTTAATTTGTTCATACAAAAGATGTGAACTAATCTTGTTGGAGTAAAGAAGGCAGATTTTACAAACGGCAATCCCATTTGAATATAATTCATTTGGGGAACTCACCATAACGGATAAAGGGGGTTGAATTATTTATTATCTTTTGGACTTTGTTTATAGTAATTTGACCAATTATAACAAGGATCAATTTTAGCTTGCGACTGACATTACTTACATCTGGTAATCTATAAACTTATGTTTATATAACATAAAGATTATTTTGTATATACAAAAATTAAATATATCTATTTTTTGACTATTATTATTCGAGCTGCTATACAGTGTTATTTTCTCTTTCAAAAATAAATATCACTTTATTAGTGACCTATTCGTTTTATCGGTGTTACGAATTTATTTAGCGGCGAAAGTTATATATATATCTTTCGACTATTATTTTAAGAGCGCATGTACAGTATCATTTTCTCAAACTATAATTTTGTCCGCCTGGAATCGGTGCATCGTATTCTTGGCCCACGTTCAGTGGTGGAGTTTTCGTTAAGGTGTGTCAAAATATATAAAGTAAGCATTCCACGAAATTAAGGAGAGTCATAGTGTATATACACACTACAACAAATGTGATTTTTAACAACGAAATTATTAGCTACGATAGAAAATTCGTCACTAATTATTCACCTTTTGTGACAAAAATTACATTTCGTACTTAAATCCATGAGTCATATACTTTTAGTGACGAAACATGAACTTTGTAGCAAAAATTTTGTCTACTAATGTTTCCCGCCAAAAATATGGGTTGGCGTCAATTATTGAGAAATATTAGCCACAAAAATAAATTATCAGTAACAATTAATTTCGTCACTGAAACTTCAAATAATTTGTGACAAACCAGCATTTGTCTAAAATAATATATAAAGTTTGGATACGAAAAAGTTTCGTCACTAAAAATACATTATTAAAATAGCAATAAACTAAAATTTGTATTTAAATCGTACAAACTTTTGACATAAATTTTATATTCATTTGTGACTTTAGCTTTTGTCACTAATAATATATACAGTTAGCTATAATATATACAGGCAATTTGTGACAAAATTATTTGCCTCAACATTAATTAAAGTTTGGATATGAGAAATGTACCGTCACTAAAAAATTGTTGTTAAAATAGTGACAAAATAGACTATGTCATTAATAGGTATATTTTTAGCCATAAAATTTTGTATTTGTAGTGATCACAATAAAGTATCTTTTTTTTTATGTTGCTGTATCTTTTTTTTAAAAAAAAACATAATGTTTGATTTTCTTAATATTAAAAGAATTTTAAAAGGGAATTACATAAAAGTATTGTTCTAACTTCTAAGGCTTCTTGCAAAATATAGAGATTTTGGCCTTAGCGTATAATTTTTGAATAGAATTTGAAAATTGATCTTTTACTTTATGTAGCGCTCTTTTGATTCTTTTATCAATTTAAATTTCTTTTCATCAAATAAATCGAAATGCTAGATAAGTAAGATCATAACTACCATAACAAAGTGGACGGTATAATCGGCTCATTTTCTCGTAAGATCCCTAAACTTACGGAATTAAAACTGAAATCAATCAATAAAGATACCATCATTGATCAAATGCTCACTTCCACAAATTAAAACTGAAGACTCATTTTAATTTTTTTATCTCCCGACTTCTCTCTCATGAAAAAGTAGCTCCGTTTCTTCAAAAATCTGCCACCATTGACGGTTTCACGAAAGATCTTTAGGTTTGTCTTTCTTCTCTTTTTATTTAAACTCGTTAATCTTCTATGTTTTTCTGTTGATGTTATGTCTTTGCCTATTTTTTTATCTGACAAAACAAGGTTATGCCTTGAGCCTGTCACGACCCCAAATCTGGTCGTGATGGCGCCCAGCATATTGCTAAGCCAGCCTGACCAATCAATATCAACAACGGAGCTAGAAGCTCTCTTTAGCCCATTTAAGCATATTAACTCACGAAGCAACAGCGATACATATAACGAAAACGGGGAACCAAGACCCATAACACATCGACTCCCATAGTCCGAAGGGTCAAGAGTCATGAGCCTCTTCTGAATATAAGTGTATAAAGGTTTACAAGATAACAAGTGCGGAAAGAAAAAAAAAGTCAATACAAAATCAAGAGACAGTAATGTCACGACCCGGATTTTCCCCCAACATCGGGATCGTGATGGCGCCTACTCGTGGTAGCTAGGCAAGCCACTGTATTCATACTATCCTGTTTTTAACACAATTTTAATTAAATAAATGCGGAATGCTTTATCAAAATGGAAATAACAATTCACAAGGTGAAAATCATACTGAAATCCTCTACCCAAGACGTGGAGTCACCAACTCACGAACTACTATGGAATACTACACATAAAAGTCTGAAGGAAATATAACATAATTCTGTGTCACGCCCCAAATCGAGGACATGACCGGCGCCTGACCGGGTTGCCCCAGTCAAGCGGACCTGGGTGCCTTTCATTCCCACGAGTTACCCCTGTGTTGATTGTTTCTCATTAACCAAATATCTTACTAACCATGAATGATTTCACATTAAACAATTAAAACCATACAAGTGATTCATTAACAAGTTTGCAGTTTTTACAACGCCCGACATAACATAATGTATACATCATACTGGAGTCCCACAGTTTACATATCTACAGAGCCTCTAGGATACAAAAAAGGGGATACAATACTTGCCGGTAACAAGGCTCCGGCTATACCTTACAAAGCCAAAATGAAATCTAAACAAAAGTGGCATGAACCACACTGGGCCCCGAGGAAGAAAGGGCTCACCAAAACGGGCAGTGGAAGGAGAAGGATACTACTGCCGATGAGCTGAAGTGCCTGCTATCGATCCACCTACAATCATAACACGAATGTAGCGTCCCCGGCAAAAGGGACGTCAGTACACTTGAATTGTACTGGCATGTATGGACAAACTTTGTCCCAAGTAAACGCAAGCCATTGAATTACATCAACAATTAATTAAGCCAGCCAACCATGTTTCCACATTTTCCTCATTTCAAATAATTCTCAACACAAAGTACTTTCTACGATCAACCAATTTAACAACAACCAATCAATCACGTAAAGCACAAGTAATCAAACAAAGGGGCAATCAGTGCCCCACAGGTTGCAAACTCTCCTGCTCTGTCTCCTTTCACAATTTCACATTATTGATTTTTGTATCAATTTTCAATAGCGATTTCGATCGCTTTCCATCCTTATTGCCCCCGACCACCCTTATTACCTCGGCCACCCTTATCACCCCAACCCACACCTTATTTCCTCACGTTGCGGCGCGCAACACGACCCCGCCTTACAGCTTAAAACACAACAATTTCAAACAGCAGATAAGGTACTACACACAATTTCAACAAGTTCAAATAAGCAACTTGCACATTGTTTCATGTTCTCAATTATTTATCAATTCAATATCACAACCATGTTACAATATTTCCACAATTCAAGTGTTTCATCTCTTTCCACAATAAACCAATTCTCAAGTGTTTCGTTTGTTTTCCACAAGGTGCCATATAGGCCATCATAGTCATTATTCACAATTATTTACCCAATTCAACTCTCATTTAACTTTCGGTTCATATTCTATACCACATCACTCACATTTCAACAACAACCTTGAGAATTTCACACAATTTGTCAAATTAACATTAACCAAGCAATTTTCACACATATAGGCGATTTCACAAGAATCAAAATTAGCCATACATACCTGGTGATGATTTTTCTTCCTACTTTATGCTTACCCAAGATATCCTACTCTTGCCAACCTTGTTCTTGAAGACTCTTACTTCTACTCACTTCTTTTACTAGAAATCAAGTTCAATAATCATGCATGAGTGTAAAAATTCTATTTTCAAAAGCTATTATATGCAAACCTCTTTTTACCCAATTTAAAACTGAAAATCAAAGAAAATAGTTAGGGTTTTTACCTTGAAAAGATTGGGGAAGTTGAATCCTTGCCCTAGGATCCCTTGGAATTAAGATGATTGGAACAATCTTTGAAGATGAAAGATTTCTCTCTCAAAAACCCTCTCTTCTCTCTCTAATTTTGGTAAGATGATATGAGAAAATGAGGGTGAAAGGTGTTATATTAAAGAAGAGATCGGGTCAAAATGTTACAAAAATCTGGGCCGGGGTCAGTTATGCGGTGCACTATGCGACCGCAGAATCAACATGCGGTCCGCATAGTGACCGCAGAATGGCCTCAAAAATTACTCAAGCTCTGTTACGGAATGCGACCATTATGCGGTCCGCATTCCTTGATCTGCGGTCGCAAAGTGGACCGCAGATTCACTATGCGATCGCAATTTCGACCGCATTATTAACACGATTTTGGGAAACTCTATAGAACATTTTGCGGCAAGAATGCGGTCCGCATATCAGGTTTGCGGTCGCATTCTTGACCGCATATTTGACACTTTTCGGAAAAATTAATTCTCTACATTTTTGAAACTTAAATCACTACCAAGGGTCCAAACCGCGGCGAGCTTGCTCGCCGCGAAGAATTCTACGCATTCCTAACACATTATTCGGACCATGACACCATAGCTACTAGGTTTTATGCACAAATATTTTACAGGGCCTTACATCCTCCCCCTTAAGATCATTCGTCCTCGAATGAGGATTTTGAAATAATTGAGTTGGTTTTGAAAGACATGATATGCAACCATCAAAATTTTGACTAACTCTTATATTTTAGAAAAATTTCGCAAGAGTTTCCTTTGTATTATGGACATATCCACCTGTCAGAGGGCCCCCGAAACACATTACCAATCTACACTTACTATTAGTTGTTTATTTAACACGTGAATATTTATAAGGATTTCATTTATCAAGAAAAGTTCAAGTGACCCAGGGCAACAACACATTTAACTCATTACAAAATGAAGGAGACTTTACTAATACTAAGAGGAAAACAACTTGGACAAGATAGCAGTTACTAGGAGTAGAAGGGTCACCTAATTTCTTCTAGGCTTGATCGAACAAATGGGGGTACTTTTCCTTCATCTCTTTTTCCGCTTCCCATGTGGCCTCCTCAACTTGTCGACTACGCCACAATACTTTAACAGAGGCAACTTCCTTATTTCTCAACTTACGGACTTGCCTATCAAGAATGGCAACTGGAACTTCTTCATATGACAAATTTTCATTAACCTCTATAGCTTCGACTGGCATGATGGTGGATGGATCTCCAATCACTTTCTTCAACATGGACACATGGAATACCGGATGCACCGATGACATCTCAGGAGGCAACTCTAGCCTATAAGCAACTTGACCAATCCTTTGAACGATCCGATATGGCCCGACATACCTAGGACTCAATTTCCCTTTCTTTCCAAATCGCATGACTCCCTTCATAGGAGATACCTTCAAGAACACCCAATCATCGACTTGAAACTCCAGATCCCTTCGACGAACGTCTGCATAGGACTTTTGACGACTCGGTGCTGTTTTCATTCTCTCCTGAATAACCTTGACCTTTTCCATAGCTTCGTACACCATATCTGGCCCTCGCAATTCCGCTTCACCTACCTCAAACCACCCGATTGGCGATCTACATCTTCTCCCGTACAATGCCTCAAATGGGGCCATCTGAATGCTAGCATGATAGCTATTATTATAAGAAAATTCTATCAGTGGCAAGTGTTCATCCCAATTACCTTTAAAATCTAGGACACAAGCCCGTAACATATCTTCAAGCGTCTGAATGGTCCGCTCGGCCTGACCGTCGGTCTGTGGATGGAAAGTTGTGCTGAGATTCACCTGAGTTCCCAAACCTTGCTGAAACTTCTTCCAAAAGTTAGCGGTGAACTGAGCCCCGCGATCTGAGATGATAGAAAGTGGAGTGCCATGAAGCCTTACTATCTCCTCGATGTACAATCTTGCATATTGCTCCGCAGTATCAGTGGACTTGACAGGCAGGAAGTGAGCTGATTTGGTGAGTCGATCTACTATCACCCATATTGAATCGAACTTACGCTGAGTGCGAGGTAACCCTACCACGAAATCCATATTGATCATCTCCCATTTCCACCTTGGTATTTCTATAAGCTGAGTTAATCCACCGGGCCGTTGATGCTCGGCCTTCACTTGTTGACAGTTCGGACATTTAGCTACAAAGCTTGCTACATCCCTCTTCATACCGTTCCACCAATAAATCTCCTTAAGGTCATGATACATTTTCGTGGAACCTGGGTGTACCGAATACTTGGAAATATGAGCCTCTGCCATTACCCTTTCCCGAAGCTCGTCCACATCCGGAACACATAGCCTATCTTGACACCGCAATACACCATCTTCGCCGCTGAGTACAAATGCTGAGGTCTTGTTATTCATGACTGCTTCCTTTACCCGAACCAATGCTGGATCCATGAACTGTTTTTCCTTGATTTCCGCGACCAATGATGATTCTGCTCCATTATGCACCAAAATATCCCCCTCGGCCGACGCCGAGATACGAACCCCCAAACTGGCTAATTGGTAAACCTCTCGAGCTAGGGGTCTCTGATCCACACCCAAATGAGCCAAACTACCCATGGATTTTCGACTAAGAGCGTCGGCTACCACATTTGCCTTTCCCGGATGGTACAATATGTTCATATCATAGTCCTTGAGCAATTCTAACCACCGCCGCTGTATCAGATTTAGCTCCTTCTGCTTGAACAAATACTGGAGGCTCTTGTGGTCTGAAAACACATCTACATGAACTCCATAAAGATAGTGCCGCCATATTTTCAAAGCAAACACAACAGCTGCAAGCTCCAAATCATGCGTCGGATAATTCTTCTCGTGATTCTTGAGTTGCCTGGAAGCGTAAGATATGACTTTCCCGTGCTGCATCAATACACATCCCAAACCAACCCCGGAGGCATCACAATAAACCACAAATCCCTCTGTGCCTTCTGGCAAGGCCAATACTGGTGCCGAGGTCAATCTTGACTTCAATTCCCGGAAACTTTTCTCACATGCTTCGGACCACTGGAACTTAACTGCCTTCTGCGTCAGTTTTGTCAATGGGGAAGCGAGGGTTGAGAATCCCTCTACAAACCTCCGATAGTACCCTGCCAAACCCAAAAAGCTACGAATCTCTGTTGGGGTCGTGGGTCTAGGCCAATCTTTCACTGCCGCAATCTTCTGAGGATCCACCATAATTCCCTCACTGGAAATAACATGCCCTAGAAAAGCTACGGACTCCAACCAAAACTCACATTTTGAGAACTTGGCATACAATTGATGCTGATGAAGGGTCTGCAATGCTGCTCCGAGGTGAATGGCATGATCTTCCCTGCTCCGAGAGTAGATGAGGATGTCGTCAATGAATACAATTACAAAGGAATCTAGGAATGGCTTGAAAACCCGATTCATAAGGTCCATGAAAGCTGCTGGGGGCATTGGTTAGCCCAAAAGACATGACCAAAAACTCGAAGTGACCATAACGAGTTCTGAAGGCGGTCTTTGGAATATCCTGCTCCCTGATTTTTAAATGGTGGTACCCGGACCGTAAATCAATCTTTGAGAAGAACTTCGCTCCTTGCAATTGGTCAAACAGATCATCCACTCGAGGCAAAGGATATTTATTCTTGATGGTGACTTTGTTGAGCTGCCGATAATCAATACACATTCGAAGTGACCCATCCTTCTTTCTGACAAAGAGAACCGGAGCACCCCACGGCGACACACTTGGTCGTATGAACCCTTTCTCTAATAAATCCCTCAGCTGCTCCTTTAACTCCCTTAACTCTGCTGGCGCCATTCTGTATGGTGGAATGGATATTGGCTGAGTATCCGGCATTACATCGATCCCGAAATCAATCTCCCTATCCGGCGGGATGCCTGGAAGCTCATCCGGAAACACTTCAGGAAATTCATTCACAATTGGCACGGACTCGAGGGTAGGCACATCTGAGGTGGTGTCCGTTACCCGAACCAGGTGATAGATACACCCTTTCTTAATCATCTTTGAAGCCTTAAGGTAGGAAATAAACCTACCCCTTGGTCCCATGATAAAGCTGGGGACCTTGCTGGTCGAGTCAGTCAATAATCTCTCCACCAAGTCTTGGCGGATCCTGCAAGTCTGAAGGTACAGAAATCAACTCCGTTTGTCTCCACGATCCCCATAGTCTTGAGAATCTCATGGCAACTGAATAAAAAGTCCTGAGGATCCTCTGATGCGGCTCCACCGAATGTAGTGGTAAATAGCTTGGAGAACCGATCAAGCCTCCATAACGAATCAGAAGTCATGGCCGCTCCATCACCGGCATGAGCTGTGGTACCTGACTGAGTGGCCACAGCTGGCTGAATTACTGGTGCCTGAGGCTGAGGAGCTACCGGCTCCGGAGTATGAGCAATAGGAGTCTGGGCCCCTCCTCCAGCCTGAGAAGTGGCTGGGGCAACCGATAATAAACCCGCTCTGGCAATGCTGTCCATGAATCCCGCTATTCTGACAAAGCATCCCGGAGATCCGGGGTAAATAAAGCCTCTCCTGGGACCTGAGCTGGGCCCACTGGAGCCGCTGGAACCGGAACCTCCTCGTCAATCTCAATATGAGGCTCCACCTCTCGGGTAGCTGCCTGAGGCTGAGCTCTACCCCTACCACGGCCTCCGATACGGCCTCGGCCCCCGCCCCTCACGGGAGCCGCCCGGGGCTCGGGCTGCCGGTCGGCGGACGAAGAAGCGCGTGTCCTCACCATCTGCGAAAGGACAGAATAGAAATTCAATCAGTAATTGAGGAACAAGTCGCACGACAAGAAAGAACAAATGAGAGACTCTTTCCTAACTCAATAGACTTTGGAGGACAAGTACAGACGTCTCCGTACCTACCTCTCAAACTCTACTAAGCTTGTTCGTGAGTGGTGAGACCTATGCAACCTAGAGCTCTGATACCAACTTGTCACGACCCGGATTTTTCCCCAACATCGGGATCGTGATGGCGCCTACTCGTGGTAGCTAGGCAAGCCACTGTATTCGTACTATCCTGTTTTTAACACAATTTTAATTAAATAAATGCGGAATGCTTTATCAAAATGGAAATAACAATTCACAAGGTGAAAATCATACTGAAATCCTCTACCCAAGATGTGGAGTCACCAACTCACGAACTACTATGGAATACTACACATAAAAGTCTGAAGGAAATATAACATAATTCTGTTTGTCTCGGAACAAAGAGACTACGACTAATAACATAAATAAAGAGAGAGACGCCGGGCCTGCGGACGTCTGCAAGCTACCTCGGTCTCAAATATGATCAACTCCCACGCAATCGATTTACTACTGCTGTTGCTCCTGATCGTAACCTGGACCTGTGCAAAAACGCACAGAAGTGTAGTATCAGCACAACCGACCCCATGTGCTGGTAAGTGCCTGGCCTATCCCGGCGAAGTAGTGACAAGCCTAGGACCAGACACTCACATAAACATGTGCAATTCAATATATATATGTGTACCACAAAATAACAAGGAATAATCAAGTATTAACACAATAAGGAATATCTTAAAGAATTCAACAATTAACCACAGTTAATAAATTCACAAGGAAAAACAAAGTATAAGGTGAACACAAGTAATATCATTTCAAGAAATAGCAAGCAATTGCACGGCATCACCCTTCGTGCTTTTACTCTCATCCTCACCAAATAAACAAATAAAGTACACGGCATCACCCTTCGTGCTTTTACTCTCATCCTCACCAAATAAACAAATAAAGTACACGGCATCACCCTTCGTGCTTTTACTCTCATCCTCACATCCATAGTACGGCATGATCCTTCGTACATGGTTCAATAACCAGGGCACGGCATGATCCTTCGTGCATAATCAATAAATAAACATGGCACGGCATCACCCTTCGTGCATTACCACTCTTCCTCACCCAAATAACAATCACAGTTAAGGGCAAAGAAAGAAACAGTACTTCATAAACCGTCCCATCAAGGGCAACCAATAATTATATTCACAACAAGTCCCAACAAGGGAAAACAATAACAATTCATCTGTAATATATCTCAAAATAATCATTTTTCAACGACTCACAGTCATACTAGACGCCAGTGTATGGATGCTCGTCACCACAACCCATACACCGCACTCGATCACATAACACATAACACATAATCCTATTCCCTCAAGCTAGGATAGAACAAACACTTACCTCGAGTGTTTATGAACAATTCAATCCGTGGAAATGTCTTTTTCTTTCAACTTTGGCTCCAATCCAATCGTATCTATACACAATTGATTTAATGTCATCAATACTACTCAACAAACTAATTCTTAAGATCAAATACAACTTTTACAACATTCTGCCCGGAATAGTGAATTTCAACCCCGGCCCACATGGTCGGAACTCGGGGTTAGGACCAAAATCCGGTTACCCATCCCCCCACGAGTTCATGTATATGATTTGTTTCAAAATCGGACCTCAATTCGAGGTCCAATTCCCCAATTTATGAAAAACCCTATTTTCTAACAAAAACAAGAATTCTACCATGAAAATCTTTAATTTCTTATGAAAAACATGTTTAATGATGTTAGGAATTGAAAGAATTAAGTAAAAAGTGACTTACAATCGTTTTGATGAAGAATAAATCCTTGAAGAATCGCAAATGGGTGTTTTGGTTTTGTAAAAAGTGAAGAAATGACTGAAATTCGTGTTTTTCAGGTCTCCGTGTTCGCATTTGCGAACATGGGTTCGCAATTGCGAACCCCGACCAATTTCTGGAGTTTGAAAAATAAGCTAAGGCTGGGAAGTTCGCATTTGCGAACACTGGCAGACAAAGGGATGTTCGCATTTGCAAACTATTGTTTGCATTTGCGAACACATGCTGTATAAGGCAGTGTTCGCATTTGCGAACAATGGTTCGCATTTGCGAACCAAGGCAGTATGGGGAATGTTCGCATTTGCGAACTTTTGTTTGCATTTGCGAACATGGGCAGGCACTGGGGACCTTCGCAAATGCGAACAATTGTTCGCATTTGCGAACAAGGCTGGCTTCGTATTTGCGAACAAGGCTGGCTTCGCATTTGCGATCAAGGTTCGCATTTGCGAGCCTTGCCTTACACTGTCCCCTTCGCAATTGCGACAAAATTCTTCGCAATTGCGAAGCCAACAGCTGGGTGAAAAACCAGCAGTTCAAAAATTCAGAATTTCATCCAACGGCCTATCAAATCTTTACCCGAGCCCCCCGGGCTCCAAACCAAACATGTACATAACCTCAAAAACACATTATGAACTTGTTCGTGCGATCACATCGCCAATATCACTTAGTTTTAATCAAATCAAGCCTCAAACTCATGATTTTCATACTTTTGATTTTCAAAACTTCTTAACTTGGAACTCAAGGTCCAAAACATCTCAAACGACATCCAAATGTCACCAAACTTTACAGAAATCACATATATAATATTTAAGACTTGTACCAGGCGTCGGAACCAAAATACGAGCCCGATACCAAGGTCAATTAATTTATTTCCTTTAATAATTACATCAAAAACAATTTCACATAAAAATTCATAACTTGGGCTCTAGGCCTCAGAATTCGACTCCGGACGCATGTCCAAGTCCCATATTTTCCTACGGACCTCTCGGGACCATCCAATCTCGGGTTCGGATCCGTTTACCAAAAATGTTGACCGAAGTCAACCATATCAATATTAATATCATTTTTATCCAAATTTCTCATAGAATTCATATTTTCTATAAAAAAATCTTTCCAGCTACATGCTCGGATAGTGCACGTAAATCGAGGCAACATAGAATGAGGTTTTCAAGGCCTCAGAAGCTCGAAATGATTAATTAAATAAGTGAAGACCCTTTGGGTCGTCACAAGTAGGAAGGAATATCGGGTCCTGCGGACTCTGCAGCTACCTCGAATATCCACAAATGTCGCCTCACACAGCTACTGGATCACTGCTAAGAGGTACCTGGATCTGCACACAAGGTGCAGGGAGTAAAATGAGTACTGCCAGACTCAGTGGTAATAAACAAGGGTAAGACAGCGCAGATAAAAAATCCGCAATAAAGCACTATGTAAAGCCGTAATCGAATACCCTGTCACAGAATCAATATCAACTGTACCTGTACCAATAAGTACCAGCAAAACAGTGTATAACAGCTAGCAGATGTAGCTAAATGCAATGCAATGCATGATATGACCGCTACGGCGCGTAGCTCGATCCAATTTGGGTACCCGTGCTCACTGTGGGGGTTCAGACTCCGGAGGGGCTCCTACAGCCCAAGCACAATATCACTGCGGCGTGCAGTCCGATCCAACATATATACCGCTGCGGCGCGCAGCCCGATCCACTACCAGTCAGCTAATATGCAAATACAGCCTCGCAGGCTCAAAAGTAGTTTTGAAAACCTTTTTATCATTTTTCAATTGGAAAACAGTAATACCAAGTTCCAGAGATTGGAAATAGCATGATAATAGAAATAGCTACGGACTGGTAGTAACTAACATGTCAATATGATAAGACAATGATAACGATCCTCGCGGGATCCAATAACTGGCTCACGGCCCACATGTATACTCAACCGCCCAAGAAGGGGGTTCCTCGGCTCAAGAGTGACCATTATCACAATATATATATGCAACCATCCGAGAAGGAGGTTCGACGGCACAAGAATAGCCAATGTCATAACACAGTATCAACAAGTCGGACTAATCTATAGTCCCCAATCACAATCGACCCCGCACTCACAAGAGAGTACGTGTCTCGCCGCTATACAGCGTCACAAAGTGGTATACCGGGGTTTCGAACCCGCCGGTCATCACCCACATCTATTACTCACCTCAATACGGCACGACGACTACTCCGCAATGCCCTTGCCATGAGAATCAAGCTCCGCACGCTTAGAATCTGATCAAATACAATAGAAATACAACAAATTAGGCCAATGGGACGACACCCAATCAATACAACTCAATTTACATCAAAATTTCCAAAGTTGTCAAAACCCGACTTTCGGTACGCTTGTCGAAAAATTACAAAAGTCACATATTCGGAATCCTCATCTCGATACGAGTCTAGGCATATAAAATTTACCAAAATCGGACCCCATTTCCCCACTCAAATCGGTGTTTTTCTTCAATTTAGGCCTAATGGCTCAAACCCACCTTTAATCTTCCATTTACAGGGATTTAACCAAGGATTTCATGTTAAAATGATGTAATTAAGCCACAAAACTTACCTCCAACGAAACCCCGATGATTTCCCAACAATCTCCCGTCAATTTCTTCTCTTGGAACTCAAAAATGGAGGTTTTGGGTATTAAACCCGCGACTGACCAGTTCTGGTTTTTAATTTCACTGCCAGCCATTTTTACCTTACGCGTTCGCGATGTACCCTACGCGAACGCGATGCCTTGCTCATTTCCGTCATCGCGAACGCGACATGAAGTCACGCGTCCGCGAAGACCATTCTCCCCAGCCACGGATTTTTCCTCTACGCGTTCACGTCCCATTCCACGCGAACGCGTGGCTTCTCATTTTCTTCTTACGCGAACGCGAACCTACCCACGCGAACGCGATGCTCACAACCTTCCTCTTACGCGAACGCGAACCTCCAGCATCGCGAACGCGATGACCATTTTCCCCCAGCCTACGCGAACGCGGGCCTAGCCCTCGCGAACGCGAAGGCTTAACTGGTGTCCAGTGATCTACAATTTACAGCAGATCATTTCTTGCTTCCAAATGCCGGATGATGGTCCGGATTCACCCCGAGGCCCCCGGACCCCAACGAAAACCACCAACATACCCCAAAACACGATACGAACTTGTTCCAATCATAAAAACACCATCCTAAACATCAAAATCACCAATTACACACGGATTCAAGCCTAAATTTCTTAAAACTTTTCGAATTAAACATTCCATCAAAAACCCGACCGAACGACGTCCGAATGACCTGAAATTTTGCAGGCACATCCAAAATCACCTAACGGAGCTACTACAACTGTCGGAATTCCATTCCGACCCCCGAATCAAAATCTCACCTACCGTTCGGATTTCGCCAAAATTCAACCTTAGCCAATTCAAGCCTATTTCTACACCGGGCCTCCAAATTCAATTCCGATCACTCCCCTAAGTCAAAAATCACCTCCCGGAACTAACCGAATCATCATAATCCGATTCCGAGCCCTCTAACCAAATAGTCAACTCCAGGTTGACTTTCCTTATTCAAGTTTCCTTCAAAAAGGCTATATGCCTCATTTTCAATCCAATTCACTCCTAACTTACTCGATAGACTCTAACACCTGATATAAAAGCATAAAACATGTATTTACAACATAACGGGGTGAAAATTCCCGTGACGATGAGCCGGGTCATCACATTCTCCCCTCTAAAGCAAACGCTCGACCTCGAGCGGGTCAAGAAACATACCTGAAGTCTCAAACAAGTGAGGTTATCTGCTCCGCATCTCCCGCTCTATCTCCCAAGTGGCCTCCTCCACGGGTCGACCTCTCAACTGAATCTTAACTGATGCAATCTCCTTAGACCTCAATTTTCTCACCTGACGACTCAAAATAGCAATAGGCTCCACATCATAGGATAGATCACCATCAAGCTGAATGGTACTGAAGTCTAATACATGCGACGGATCTCCAATGTACTTCCGGAGCATAGACACATGGAATACCGGATGAACGCTAGATAAGCTGGGCGGCAAGGCTAACTCATATGCCACCTCTCCAACTCTCCCGAGTATCTCAAAAGGACCAATGTACCTAGGACTCAACTTTCCTTTCTTCCCAAACCTCATGACACCCTTCATAGGTGAAACCTTCAATAATACTTTGTCACCAACCATGAAAGACAACTCTCGAACTCTACGATCCGCATAACTCTTCTGACGAGACTGTGCCGTACGAAGCCTCTCCTGGATCAACTTTGCTCTATCCAGAGCATCTTGGACTAACTCAGTCCCTATCAATCTAACCTCACCAGGCTCAAACCATGCCACGGGGGATCTACACCGCCTGCCATACAATGCCTCATACGGGGCCATCTGAATACTCGACTGATAACTGTTGTTGTAGGCAAACTCAGCAAGAGGTAGGAACTCATCCCACGAACCACCAAAGTCAATCACACATGCTCGCAACATATCCTCCAGAATTTATATAGTGCGCTCAGACTGCCCGTCTGTCTGGGTGAAATGCTGTACTCAACTCAACCCGCGTACCCATCTCTCGCTGAAATGCTCTCCAAAACTGAGAAGTGAACTGAGTACCCCTGTCGGATATGATAGACACTGGGACTCCATGCAACCGGACAATCTCCCGAATAAAGATCGCTGCCAACCGCTCCGATGAGTAGGTAGTACTAACTGGAATGAAGTGAGCCGACTTGGTCAGCCTATCCACAATCACCCAAACAGAATCAAACTTCCTCGCTGTCCGAGGGAGTCCAATAACAAAGTCCATAGTGATCCTCTCCCATTTCCACTCAGGAATATCAATGCGCTGAAATACACCACCGGGCCTCTGATGCTCGTACTTAACCTGCTGACAGTTGAGGCACCGTGCTACATGTTTGACAATGTCCATTTTCATCTTTCTCCACCAATAGTGTTGTTTCAAATCTTGATACATCTTCGCGGCCCCTGGATGGATAGAATACCGCGAGCTATGGGCCTCCTCCAGAATCAACTCACGAAGGCCATCAACATTGGGCACACATATCCGGCCCTGCATCCTCAATACGCCGTCACTATCAATGGTGACATCTCTAGCATCATCATGCTGAACTCTGTCCCTAAGGACAACCAAATGTGGATCATCATACTGGCGCTCACGAATACGATCATATAGAGATGACCGAGATACAACACAAGCCAATACCCGCCTGGGCTCCGAAATATCTAACCTCACTAGCCGATTGGCTAGCACCTGAACATCATAACCAAATGGCCTCTCCTCAGCTGGAATATATGCCAAGCTCCCCATACTAACCGCCTTCCGGCTCAAAGCATCGGCCACCACATTGGCCTTCCCTGGATGATATAATATAGTAATGTCATAATCCTTCAGCAACTCAAGCCATCTCCGCTGTCTCAAATTAAGGTCTTTCTGTTTGAACAAGTGCTGGAGACTACGATGGTCGGTATACACCTCACAAGACACACCGTACAAATAGTGCCTCCAAATCTTCAATGCATGAACAATGGCGGCAAGCTCCAAATCATGAACAGGATAGTTCTTCTCATGTGGCTTCAACTGCCGAGAAGCATAAGCAATCACCTTACCTTCCTGCATCAACACACAACCTATCCCCACTCTCGAGGCATCACAATAAACGGTATATGAACCTGAAGCTGATGGCAATACTAATACTGGAGCCGTGGTCAAAGCTGTCTTGAGCTTTCGAAAGCTCTTCTCGCACTCGTCCGGCCATACAAATGGGGCACCCGTCTGAGTCAACTTGGTCAAGGGAGATGGAATAGAGGAAAATCAGAAAACAAACCGGGAATAATAACTTGCCAAACCAAGGAAACTCCTAATCTCTGTAGCTGAGGACTGTCTAGGCCAACTCTGCACCGCCTCTATCTTCTTTGGATCAACCTGAATACCATCACGAGACACCACATGCCCCATAAATGCTACGGACTCGAGCCAAAACTCGCACTTGGAGAATTTAGCATATAGCTTCTCCTCCCTCAATCTCTGCAACACAATACTCAAATGCTGAGCATGCTCCTCCTGACTACGGGAGTAGACTAGAATGTCATCAATGAACACAATCACAAATAAATCCAAATAAGGCCTGAACACACTGTTCATCAGATGCATAAATGCTGCTGGGGCGTTGGTCAGCCCAAACGACATCACAAGAAACTCATAATGACCATATCGGGTACTGAATGCAGTCTTCATAATATCCGAGTCCCTGATCTTCAGCTGATGATAGCTTGAACAAAGATCGATCTTAGAAAACACCCTCGCACCCTGTAACTGATCAAACAAATCATCTATGCGCGGTAGAGGGTACTTGTTCTTCACCGTCACTTTGTTCAATTGCCTATAATCAATACACATTCGCATGGAACCATCTTTCTTTTTAACAAATAATACCGGCGCACCCCACGGAGACACACTAGGGCGGATGGAACCCTTATCCAGAAGTTCTTGGAGCTGCTCTTTTAGTTCTTTCAACTCGGTCGGTGCCATTCGATAAGGAGGAATGGATATGGGCTGAGTGCCCGGCACCAAGTCAATGCCAAAATCAATATCCCTGTCCGGCGGCATGCCCGGCAGGTCTGAGGGAAATACATCTGGGAAATCCCTCACAACAGGTACAGAATCAATGCTAGGAGACTCAGCTCCCACATCTCTCACAAAAGCTAAGTACGATAAACACCCTTTTTCAACCATCTTCCGAGCTTTTAAGAACGAAATGACACGGCTAGGGACGAAATCAGTCGAACCCCGCCACTCAATCTGAGAAATACCAGGAATGGCCAACGTAACTGTCTTAGCATGACAGTTCAATATAGCATGGTACGGAGACAACCAGTCCATACCCAATATAACATCAAAGTCCACCATACCCAACAATAACAACTCTGCCTGGGTCTCCAGACCCCCAATAGATATAACACAGGATCTATAGACATGATCCACAACAACCGTATCACCCACGGGGGTGGATACATGAACAGGTAAATCAAGACCACTACGAGTCGCACCCAAGTGATGTGCAAAATAAGAGGACACGTATGAATATGTGGACCCCGGATCAAATAGAACAGAGGCATCTCTGTGACAGACAGAAATGATACCTGTAATCACTGCATCGGAGGCAATTGCATCACGCCTATCAGGAAGTGCATAGACCCGTGCCTGGCCTCCACCAGATCTCTCTTCGCCCCTGGGGCGACCACGAGAAGACTGATCTCCACCTCTATTAGACTGAGATGGTGCTGAAGATGAGGGCTGATCCTTCTGCTGAGTCCTGTCCCTACGGAGTCGAGGGCACTGTCTCCTCATGTGGCCAAACTCACCACACTCATAACATGCACCTGGTGCTGGAGAAGGGGACTGAAGGGAACCCCTCGCCGCAGAAGAACCCCGGGCCGAAGAAGTAGGTGCCGCACCTCGGGCCGGAAGCGGCACTAAACAATGACCGGCCCTCGTCGAAACCCCCGTCGACCACGACCATGCGAACCTCCGCTCCGCTCTAGGCGGCTCGAACGAGAAGGTTCAGATGAGCGACCTCTGCTCTGCCGGGAATGCCTTCTAGATGGAGCACCACTGAAACTGCCCGAACCACGAGGCCTCTCGGCCTCCCGCTCCTCTCTCTCTCGGCGACGATCCGCCTCAACGGAGCGTGCCATATCAACAACCTTGCTCAAATGATGATGACAAAACTCTCTCTCTGGTCATAAGAATGCGGATAGAGTAGTTGAGGCCATCAATGAACCTCCCGATCCTCTCCCTATCATTAGGGATCATCCATGTGGCATGCCTAGCCAACCGTGTGAATCCGAGCTCATACTGGGTCACAGACATGTCGCCCTGAACCAACCACTCGAACTGGCGACGTAGCTCCTCGCGACGAGACCGAGGTACATATTTCTCTAGAAAGAGAGTAGAGAACTCTGCTGCCATGTGAGAGGTGCTGCTCCTGCAAGCCTACGCCTCTCAAACTCTTCCCACCAATCAAATGCGGGACCGGTGAACTGAAAGGTAGTAAATGAAACTCCGCCGGACTCAAGAATACCAGCCGTCCGCAACATCCTCTCGACACTTGTCCAAGAAACCCCGGGCATCCTCTCCCTCAACGCCACCGAAACGGGGTGGTCGAAGTCTACCAAGTCTCTCAAGACGACGCCGCTCGTCGTCGGGCATAACCTGAACCATATGCTTATGCTCTGGAGCTGGAGCCGGTGCAGCCGGAGGAATAACCGGTGCAACCACCTGAGCGGGGACCGCCTCTGGCGTCCGAAGTCCCCGAACAACCGGGTAAGGCGTGCGAGCCGCAGGGTCTGCTGACCACCCCCCGACCGAGATGTCGCTCCGTAGCGGTAGCTAAAACTACCTCGAGCCAAACCGGAACACACCGATAATATCCGAGCAAGAGTCTCCTTGAAGACCAGGAATAGCAATAGATACAGTCCGGCCCTGAACTGGGGCCGCTGAGCATCAACTACTAGGGGTCGCTCCCGAACCGGTACAACAGGCGGGTCAACCGGCACCGCTCGCCCGCCCTACCTCTACCTCTAGCACGACCGCGCCCTCGACCTCTAACAGGTGGCAATGGAGGTCGTCCACCTCGTCCTGATGCTCGCGTTCTCGCCATCTGCGAGACAATAGAATATAGAAGTTCAGTTCTCAGAACAACAAGATCGCACGACAGGAGTTCAAGAAAAGTGAAGTTTTCCTAAAGGTTCGTAGCCTCCCGAGGACAAGTACAGGCGTCCCCGTACCGATCCACAAGACTCTACTAACCGGCTCAAGACTCACGAGGCCTAGTAAACCTAGGCTCTAATACCAACTTGTCACGACCCCAAATCCGGTCGTGATGGCGCCCAGCACACTGCTAAGCCATCCTGACCAATCAATATCAACAATGGAGCTAGAAGCTCTCTTTAGCCGATTTAAGCATATTAACTCACGAAGCAACATCGATACATATAACAAAAACGGGGAACCAAGTCCCATAACACATCGACTCCCATAGACCGAAGGGTCAAGAGTCATGAGCCTCTACTGAACATGAGTGTATAAAGGTTTACAAGATACCAAGTGCGGAAAGAAAAAAAGTCAATACAAAATCAAGAGACAGTAAGAAGGAATATCGGGTCCTGCGGACTCTGCAGCTACCTCGAATATCCACAAATGTCGCCTCGCACAGCTACTGGATCACTGCTGAGAGGTACCCTGGATTTGCACACAAGGTGCAGGGAGTAAAATGAGTACTGCCAGACTCAGTGGTAATAAACAAGGGTAAGACAGCGCAGATAAGAAATCTGCAATAAAGCACTATGCAAAGCTGAAATCAAATACCCTGTCACAGAATCAATATTAACTGTACCTGTACCAACAAGTACCAGCAACACAGGATAACAACTAGCAGATGTAGCTAAATGCAATGCAATGCATGATATGACCGCTACGATGCGTAGCCCGATCCAATTTGGGTACCCGTGCTCACTGTGGGGGTTCAGACTCCGGAGGGGCTCCTACAGCCCAAACACAATATCACTGCGGCATGCAGTCCGATCCAACATATATACTGCTGCGGCGCGCAGCCCGATCCACTACCAGTCAGCTAATATGCAAATACAGCCTCGCAGGCTCAAAAGTAGTTTTGAAAACCTTTTTATCATTTTTTAGTTGTTAAACAGTAATACCAAGTTCCAGAGATTGGAAATAGCATGATAACAGAAATAGCTACGGATCGGTAGTAACTAACATGTCAATATGATAAGACAATGATAACGATCCTCGCGGGATCCAATAACTGGCTCACGGCCCACATGTATACTCAACCGCCCAAGAAAGGGGTTCCTCGGCTCAAGAGTGACCATTATCACAATATATATATGCAACCATCCGAGAAGGAGGTTCGACGGCTCAAGAATAGCCAATGTCATAACACAAGTATCAACAAGTCGGACTAAGCCATAGTCCCCAATCACAATCGACCCCACACTCACAAGAGAGTACATGTCTCTCCGCTATACATCGTCACAAAGTGGTATACCGGGGTTTCGAACCCGCTGGTCATCACTCACATCTATTACTCACCTCAATACGGCACGACGACTACTCCGCAATGCCCTTGCCACGAGAATCAAGCTCCACACGCGTAGAATCTAATCAAATACAATAGAAATATAACAAATTAGGCCAATGGGACGACACCCAATCAATACAACTCAATTTACATCAAAATTCCCAAAGTTGTCAAAACCCGACTTTCGGTACGCTTGTCGAAAAATTACAAAAGCCACATATTCGGAATCCTCATCTCGATACGAGTTTACGCATATAAAATTTACCAAAATCGGACCCCATTTGCCCACTCAAATCGGTGTTTTTCTTCAATTTAGGCCTAGGTCTCAAACCCACCTTTAATCTTCCATTTACAGGGATTTAACCAAGGATTTCATGTTAAAATGATGTAATTAAGCCACAAAACTTACCTCCAACGAAACCCCGATGATTTCCCAACAATCTCCCGTCAATTTCTTCTCTTGGAACTCAAAAATGGAGGTTTTGGGTATTAAACCCGCGACTGACCAGTTCTGGTTTTTAATTTCACTGCCAGCCATTTTTACCTTACGCGTTCGCGATGTACACTATGCGAACGCGATGCCTTGCTCATTTCCTTCATCGTGAACGCGACATGAAGTCACGCGTCCGCGAAGACCATTCTCCCCAGCCACGGATTTTTCCTCTACGCGTTCGCGTCCCATTCCACGCGAACACGTGGCTTCTCATTTTCTTCTTACGCGAACGCGAACCTACCCACGCGAACGCGATGCTCACAACCTTCCTCTTACGCGAACGCGAACCTCCAGCATCGCGAACGCGATGACCATTTTCCCCCAGCCTACGCGAACGCGGGCCTAGCCCTCGCGAACGCGAAGGCTTAATTGGTGCCCAGTGATCTACAATTTACAGCAGATCATTTCTTGCTTCCAAATGCCGGATGATGGTCCGGATTCACCCCGAGGCCCCCGGACCCCAACGAAAACCACCAACATACCCCAAAACACGATACGAACTTGTTCCAATCATAAAAACACCATCCTAAACATCAAAATCACCAATTACCCACGGATTCAAGCCTAAATTTCTTAAAACTTTTCGAATTACACATTCCATCAAAAACCCGACCGAACGACGTCCGAATGACCTGAAATTTTGCAGGCACATCCAAAATCACCTAACGAAGCTACTGCAACTGTCGGAATTCCATTCCGACCCCCGGATCAAAATCTCAACTACCGTTCGGATTTCGCCAAAATTCAACCTTAGCCAATTCAAGCCTATTTCTACACCGGCCTCCAAATTGAATTCCGATTGCTCCCCTAAGTCACAAATCACCTCCCGGAACTAACCGAATCATCAAAATTCAATTCCGAGCCCTCTAACCAAATATTCAACTCCGAGTTGACTTTCCTTATTCAAGTTTCCTTCAAAAAGGCTATATGCCTCATTTTCAATCCAAATCACTCCTAACTCACTCGATAGACTCTAACACTGATATAAAAGCATAAAACATGTATTTACAACATAACGGGGTGGAAATTCCCGTGACGACGAGCCGGGTCGTCACAGAGCCCTTGACCAATATGAGGCTCTTCAAGCCAAAACATGGGTGAGAGACAGAGCCAAGCAAGAAGAGATCTGTGGCAAACAAGAAAAGAAATTATGCAGTCAAGAAAGATAGTCAAGAATCAAAAGATTTTAAAATAGGCTTGGTTAATGCAATAGCTGAGTATTTTTCTTTCAATTGAGAAGTGGTGATGTATTAAGTGTTAGTTGCAGTTTCTTGATTTTAGTTGGAGATTCAGACTAAAATCTTTATAATATACAGTGTAAATATCATGTTGTTTACTCCTCTACTCATATTTTTGTGTATATATCCTCATCTTTGTATTTTCATAATCTCAAATATAGTACTAATCCTCCATCAGAAATAAAAATTCTCCATTTTTTAACTATTTCTTCGATAAGCAGTAAAATTTGCAAAAACTTTATTATATTCAATTATAGAATATTCATTATTATTTATAAATTCTAAATATTAAAATAATCCATTTATCTTAAAAAATGGTAAATAGTACCAAAACCTATATAATCATCGCCAAATACCTTTCAGTCACAATTGTTTACAGTTTTCTAGACAAACAAATTTGGCTTTAATTCTATACATTTAGGGACGAAAACTTTTTTGTGTACAAATGATAATATTTTTCTTAAAATTTGCATATCTTCAGTGAGAAAATTACATTTTTCAACTACAAATAGATATCACTTTAGAGACAATTAGAATTGTCGCTAATCAAGATAAACATTAGTGACCTATTCGTTTTATCAGTGTGACGAATTTATTTAGCGGCGAAAGTTATATATATATCTTTCGACTATTATTTTAAGAGCGCATGTACAGTATCATTTTCTCAAACTATAATTTTGTCCGCCTGGAATCGGTGCATCGTTTTCTTGGCCCACGTTCAGTGGTGGAGTTTTCGTTAAGGTGTGTCAAAATATATAAAGTAAGTATTCCACGAAATTAAGGAGAGTCATAGTGTATATACACACTACAACAAATGTGATTTTTAACCACGAAATTATTAGCTACGATAGAAAATTCGTCACTAATTATTCACCTTTTGTGACAAAAATTACATTTCGTACTTAAATCCATGAGTCATATACTTTTAGTGACGAAACATGAACTTTGTAGCAAAAATTTTGTCTACTAATGTTTCCCGCCAAAAATATGGGTTGGCGTCAATTATTGAGAAATATTAGCCACAAAAATAAATTATCAGTAACAATTAATTTCGTCACTGATACTTCAAATAATTTGTGACAAACCAGCATTTGTCTAAAATAATATATAAAGTTTGGATACGAAAAAGTTTCGTCACTAAAAATACATTATTAAAATAGCAATAAACTTAAATTTGTATTTAAATCGTACAAACTTTTGACATAAATTTTATATTCATTTGTGACTTTAGCTTTTGTCACTAATAATATATACAGTTAGCTATAATATATACAGGCAATTTGTGACAAAATTATTTGCCTCAACATTAATTAAAATTTGGATATGAGAAAAGTACCGTCACTAAAAAATTGTTGTTAAAATAGTGACAAAATAGACTATGTCATTAATAGGTATATTTTTAGCCATAAAATTTTGTATTTGTTGTGATCACAATAAAGTATCTTTTTTTTTATGTTGATGTATCTTTTTTTTAAAAAAAAACATAATGTTTGATTTTCTTAATATTAAAAGAATTTTAAAAGGGAATTACATAAAAGTATTATTCTAACTTCTAAGGCTTCTTGCAAAATATAGAGATTTTGGCCTTAGCGTATAATTTTTGGATAGAATTTGAAAATTGATCTTTTACTTTATGTAGCGCTCTTTTGATTCTTTTATCAATTTAAATTTCTTTTCATCAAATAAATAGAAATGCTAGATAAGTAAGATCATAACTACCATAACAAAGTGGACGATATAATCGACTCACTTTCTCGTAAGATCCCTAAACTTACGGAATTGAAACTGAAATCAATCAATAAAGATACCATCATTGATCAAATTCTCAATTCCACAAATTCAAACTATAGACTCATTTATAATTTTTTATCTCCCGACTTCTCTCTCATGAAAAAGTAGCTCTGTTTCTTCAAAAATCTGCCACCATTGACGGTTTCACGAAAGATCTATAGGTTTGTCTTTCTTCTCTTTTTATTTAAATTCGTTAATCTTCTATGTTTTTCTGTTGATGTTATGTCTTTGCCTATTTTTTTATCTGACAAAACAAGGTCATGCCTTGAGCCCTTGACCAATATGAGGCTCTTCAAGCCAAAACATGGGTGAGAGACAGAGCCAAGCAAGAAGAGATCCGTGGCAAACAAAAAAAAGAAATTATGCAGTCAAGAAAGATAGTCAAGAATCAAAAGATTTTAAAATAGGCTTGATTAAAGCAATAGCTGAGTATTTTTCTTTCAATTGAGAAGTGGTGATGTATTAAGTGTTAGTTGCAGTTTCTTGATGTTAGTTGGAGATTTCAGACTAAAATCTTTGTAATATACAGTGTAAATATCATGTCGTTTACTCCTCTACTCATATTTTTGTGTATATATCCTCATCTTTGTATTCTCATAATCTCAAATATAGTACTAATCCTCCATCAGAAATAAAAATTCTCCATTTTTTAACTATTTCTTCGATAAGCAGTAAAATTTGCAAAAATATTATTATATTCAATTATAGAATATTCATTATTATTTATAAATTCTAAATATTAAAATAATCCATTTATCTAAAAAAATGGTAAATAGTACCAAAACCTATATAATCATCGCCAAATACCTTTCAGTCACAATTGTTTACAGTTTTCTAGACAAACAAATTTGTCTTTAATTCTATACATTTAGGGACGAAAACTTTTTTGTGTACAAATGATAATCTTTTTCTTAAAATCTGCATATCTTCAGTGAGAAAATTACATTTTTCAACTACAAATAGATATCACTTTAGAGACAATTAGAATTGTCGCTAATCAAGATAAACATTAGTGACCTATTCGTTTTATCGGTGTTACGAATTTATTTAGCGACGAAAGTTATTTTCTACTACCAAAAAAGTTGAACTTTTGACAAACAAGTTCGTCACCAATTCAACATATTTGGGGACGAAATAACAAATTTGTCGCTAATGTAACGTCATTTAGTGACGAACCACTAAATCGTCTTTGTAAACTTTTAATGACCCATTTATGGCTACGAAGAATTGACGAAAAAAATTTGGTCAGAAAAGATATTTAGTGACAAAATAAAGCTTTTTAATGACAAAAACATTTGTCGCTATAAATCAAATTTGTTGTAGTGACATATCGTAAAATTTTGAGTAAAATCGAAGGAAAAAAGAGAGATAAGCTCAGTTTGAGATCTAATGGCAGGTCGTAGAGAGAGAGAAAGAAAGTGAGAGCGGTTACACGGGGGAACCTTCTAGAGAGAAGGAATATTTTCTCACTTACTCATTTTCATTAAATATAAAAAATACAAAAATAGAGAAATGTCTATTTATAGTTTCTGTACATCTAAATCTAATTGTAGCTACTCAACACTAATACAAAATAATAACAATATTCATCATTAATAATTAATCTCAACATCCCCTCAAGTTGGAAGGGAGGATCTCACATCCAACTTGCTAAGAAGCCCAGCATGTTTGATTCCTGTTAAGGGTTTGGTCAGAATATCAGCTAGCTGCTCATTGGTGGAGATATGATGAAGAGATATAAGTCCCTCATGTAGTTGATCTCTCACAAAGTGACAATCCACTTTATGTGCTTTGTACGCTCATGAAATACAGGATTTCTAACTATGTGTAGAGCAACTTGAATGTCACAGAAAATGGGAATAGGTAAAGATAATAGAACAGTCAGCTCATGGAGAAGTCTTGCCAGCCACACCAGTTCACCAACTACCATCCTGACCGACCTGTATTCAGCCTCTGCAGATGACAGTGAAAATGTAGATTGTTTCTTAGACTTCCAACTAATAGGGCTATTACAAAGTAGCACAATGTATCCACTGACTGACTTTCTTGATTGAGAGCATGTAGCCCAGTCTGAATCACAAAATGCTTTCACACCATAATCTACATTGCCATTGAGAAAAATACCCAAGGATAGGTCACCTTTCAAGTTTCTTAGGACATGGTATGCTTCCTTTAAGTGAGGTTCTCTGGGACTCTACATGAACTGACTGAGATTGTGCACACTATATGCAATATCCAGTCTAGTATTAGTGAGAAAATTAAGTTTGCCAATTAGTTTTCTGTAAATAAGAGGGATCTGCTAGAAGAGGTCTTTCATCAGCAGTTAATTTTGTTGAGAAATCCATAGGAGACTTCATAGGTGTATAATCTACACAACCAAATTCTTTCAAGAGATCAGTAGTGAACTTCCTTTGTGACATTAGGATACCCTGTTCTGTATATTGGACCTCTAGTCCCAAGAAGTAATGGAGTCTCCCTAGATCTTTTATTTTAAATCATGTAAAAAAATTTCAGAGACTCAATCTCTTGCAAATCAGTGCTAGTGATAAGAACATCATCTACATAGACAAAATACTACTGAACCTTCACTCTTCTTAAAAAACAAAGAATAATCAAGCATTGAGTGAATATAACTCCTCGAGCATAGAGCCTCAATTAGTTTTTCATACCATTGTCTACTTGCTTGTTTAAGCCCATACAAGGATTTGTTCAACCTACATACTAGGTTTGGTGAGTCCACAGCCAACACTGGTGGTAAGTCATGTACACTTCTTCATGTAGATCTCCATGAAGAAAATCATTATTTACATCCATTGTAACACTTTCCACCCCTTTTTAACTGTTGTTATTATCAGAGTCCTAATAGTGGTCATTTTGACCACAGGTGAGAAAGTCTCTGTGTAATTTATCCTAGCTTTTTGAGTGTATCCATTTATTACTAATCTAGCTTTAAATATCTCAACACTCCCATCAGCCTTATGTTTAATTTTATACACCCATTTACACCCAATTGCCCTCTTTTCAGTTGGAAGGGGAACTAAATCCCAGGTTTTGTTTGCATATAATGCCTGGAATTCCTGAGTCATTGCTGCTTGCCAGGCAGGCTTCACAGCAGCTTCCTCATATGAACTAGGTTCACATTCATGCTGATTAGTTTCTATTAATTGCTGACAACTGGAATGTGTTCCAGCAGGTAGGCTTGTAAGAGATTTTGGAGCAGATGTGCTGAAGGAGAAGGATTGTGTGCTTTGACTACTGGTTGGGGAAAACTATTCACTATGGTGTATTTGTTGAATTCTGGGAAATGCACACTCATTGTCTTTAAGATAAGTAGGCACTTTTAAGGTTCTAGATAGTCTGTTGTGATTTGGAATTAGAGTTCCCTGATTCTGAATTGTGGAAGTGGGTCTGTGAAGTGTGTCAGAGGAGGTACTATCTGGAGAGTTAGTCACTGGAAAATTTATTGAGCGTGATGATGAAGGACTTGAAGTATTTTGATAAGAATTGTTGTTGTAAGAATTAGATGTTGATTAGGAGGATTCCTGTATGGAAAAGTTCCTGGGTGACACCTCATGGTGATGATCACCATTCTCAGGACGAGGAACACTACCTACATTACCAGGAGGAAATAATTAATCTGACATATATAACTTCATTTGTGGAAATGAAGGAAAGACCTTGTTTGACTCTGTGAAAACAGCAAATGGGAAAACATTTTCATGGAAAACTACATCTCTTGAACATTTATTCTCTTGGTGGCCAGATTTAGTAACTTATTTCCTTTTGTCCTAAAGGGATACCCTACAAATACATGGGGAGTGGCCCTTGGTTCAAATTTATCTTTGTGTGTTTTGAGAGTGGTAGGAAAGCACAGCATCCAAAGCTTCTAAGGTGAGAATAATTTGGTTTCTTTTGGTATAGAAGTTCAAAAGGACATTTTGATTTGAGTGACAAAGAAATTAGTCTGTTTATTAGGTAAGTAGAGGTCAGAATGCATTCCTACCAATAATGCATAGGCAACTTGGATTGGTAAAGTAGAGCCCTGGTTGTTTCCAAGAGGTATTTATGTTTTCTCTCCACTACACCATTCTTCTGTGGTGTGTATGGGCGTGTTTTTTTTTATGTATGATGCCCTTTGACTGTAAATATGAGGTAGTTTCTTAGTTATTGAACTCAAGACCATTGTCCGTTCTTATGGTTTTTATACTGGTGTTGAATTGCTGCTCTACCATGGTAAAAAAAGCCTTAATAGTGTGCAGAGCATTGCTATTACAGCTTAACAAGTGGGTCCAGGTGGACCTGCTCTAGTCATCTACAAGAGTGATGAATTATTTGTATTTATTGTGTGTCAGAACATGATATGAGCCCCAGAAATCAATGTGTAGTAATTCAAAAAGTTTACTGGTTGATGTAGTTCTTTTTGGGAAAGACAATCTGGCTTGTCTTGCCATTGGACATATTGGGCAAAGAAAAGGCTGTTTGGGTGCAAAAATAATAGGTATGGATGAGATCCCTTTCATTTTGACAAAAGGTACTTGTCCTAATCTGTTATGCCACAAGAGATCAAGCAAGGATTCTACAGTAGATGAATTAAAAGACAACAAAGACTCACTTTTATTTCTTGAATTATTTATATTTGAATAATTTGCATCATTACTGTGATAAGGGATAGTTGTGGTGGAACTAACATGAACAATAGAGACTGGTTTACTAGTACTCATTGATTGAGTTAAAGAAGGTGGACTAGGTGTTTTGACCGCAGAATCTACACTACTCTTATTGCTTGTGAAACATGGAAGAAATGCACTAGAAAATTTAGAAGGGGTTGAATAAGTATTGCAGTTGCTTGACCTGTGAAGATATAGACCAGCCTTGGCTTTACCAATCTCTAGTGGGCTCTTCAGTGAAGGGCCCTGTAGAAGAATACAAATATATTTGGTGAATACTATAATACAATCAAGTTGGACTGTTAATGAATGAATTGATATCAGATTGAACTTAAAGCTAGGAACAAAAACGTCTTTTCTAAGAATAAACTTTGGACTTAGAATTACATCACCAATTAGTGTCACCTTAACCTTGTAGCCATTTGGTAGGGTGACTAAGTATGGATATACTAAGGCTCTAACATTGGTTAGAATTGATTTGTTATATGTCATGTGATTTGTGGCCCCAGAATCAAGGGTCCCGGTGTCAGCATTTGAACTAGAATTATCACATAAATGATCATTAGAATCAAAATGAGAAGAGCATGCTGATATACTTGCAAAGTTCACAGCTCCTCCATTAATGCAATTGCTTGCAGATTTATCTGTTCCTCCTTGGAAGTTCTCCAGAATGCTGAGTAGCTGACCATATTGTTCCTTGGTTAAGCTATGTATATGTCTGTTCTACTCTTGTTCTTGTGAGCCATTTCCATCCTCATTCATTATTTCAACTTCATCTGGTGATCCAAACACATTTCCAGCGACTCTCTTTCCCTTACTAAACCTGAAACTCTATGAGAGTCCATGAAGCTTGTAACATTTGTCCCTAGTATGTCCTAGCCTTTTGCAGTAATCACAAAATGGTATGGTCTGTTGTTGAATTGATTTCCTTTATGGCCACTGAATGAATTGTTGTTTCCCTGCTGGTTGTATTTAGTTCTGAAGTTACTATTTCCCGATCCATTCACATTTAATGCTACAGAGTCCATTGAGAAATTATTATTTGGCTTTACCTCCCTTTGTTTTTCTTCCTGAATGAGGATTGAGAAGGCCTGGGCTATTGTTGGGAGAGGGTTCATTATCAGGATACTGCCTCTTACAACAGTATACACTTCGTTTAATAGCATCAAAAATTGAATTAGTGTTCTGTCCTATTCAACCTTGTGCATATTCTCTTTTGCTCCACAAACGCATTTGCAGGCGCATTTGGCATGAACATTCAGAGAATTGAGTTCTTCCCAAAGCTTATTCAGAGTATCCAGTGATGTCCAGGCTCCCGTGACTCAAGTCGTTGATTTTCTTTTGTAACTGATACAATTTGGCTCCATTAGTCTGATCGTATCTATCCTCTAACTCCTGCCAAAGCTCTTTAGCATCATTGATGTACTACAACCTATCAACTAAATCTTTAAATAGTAAATTTAGGATCCACGAAGTCACCATGTCATCGCATCTTTCCCATTGATCTAGATCTGCCGAGTCAGAGTCTGACATATTACATTTTTCGTTGATGAACCCTAACTTATTTTTCACGGAGAGTGCTTTGAGTACTCTTCTTCTCCATGATCTGTAACCAGCTCCATCAAAAGCTATTGGAACTAGCATCGACCCAGCACTTTCCTGATGGATGCATGTATAATGGACTTATCGAGTCTAAACTTTTGTTCACCGCCGGATTTGTGGGAACCTTATTATCTCCGGCCATAATTCGAGCTGAATTAGGAGACAGGTTATCGAAAGAGATGGATTACAACAAATACCTGACCAATTTGATTGATTCTCACATAGTAAACTTAATTTCCAAGGGTGAGTGAAATTCCGAACTTATGAACCGAAAAAATGAAAAATTGAAACAGGTCGAGACTTTAGATTGTCATCCCGCTCTGATACCATGTAGAATTTTGAGTATAATCGAAGGAAAAAAGAGAGATAAGCTCAGTTTGAGCTCTAATGGCAGGTCGTAGAGAGAGAGAGAAAGAAAGTGAGAGCGGTTATACGGGGGAACATTCTAGAAAGAAGGAATATTTTCTCACTTACTCATTTTCATTAAATGTATAAAATACAAAAGAGAGAAATGTCTATTTATAGTTGTTGTACAGCTAAATCTAATTGTAGCTACTCAACACTAATTTAAAATAATAACAATATTCATCATTAATAATTAATCTCAACACATATAATTTTTTACCTACCTGCACAATATATTTTTCTCGCAAAGGGGTGTCATTTTTAAGCACCCTTCCTATAAGGTGGCCCCGCCACTGCCCACATTATGATTCAACACTCTGGCTCAAACAATGGCGTATACAGTATTTTGCACGAAAAATATTACTAACATATTGTTATGGTAAAATCCTACAAGTTGAAACTTATATGATTCGGTAAGTTTAGAAACGTTACCTAGAAGTTATTTTACATGCTTTGTTGATTCTCGTGAAGGGAAAAGTAAAATTATTTGTAGACTAAATGAGATTTTTTAGCCTTCAGTTCTTTTTTTAAAAAGAAAATGAGTCTTAGGTCAAATATGCAAAATTTGTTATGAAACCATAAAAGTAGAAGAACAATATTACACAGAAAGAAAGTGAGGAAATTCTTATTGAATTTTGCAATGAATTACAATGGAATTGAACTCTCTATTTATAGGAAGATGGTGACTTAGCCACCAAGTAATAAACCCATTGAATCTCTCTAAATATACACATTCACCATCAATAAAATCACCCCCTCTTGAATGTCTATTCAACAGATAATGTGCCTCGTTAAAACCTTAACTAAAATAAAATTAATCCAATGGGAAAAAATCCTAGAAAAGGGAAAATAGTACACATATCTAATAATACGCCTTTTAATTGCCTCGTTAAAAAGCTTACAAGAAAATCCAGTGAGACAAAATCCTGTAACGGAAAAAGAGTACAACGCGTATTAACTCCCTCTGATGAGAGCATCAATTCACATCCTTAAGCATTTGCATTCCAATCTTATGCACCATCTTCGAAAGATCTTTGGTAGATATTTGAAGAACAAATCAACCATATTAACTTGAACGATTTTGTTGCACCTTAAAATCACCATTCCTAATAGATGTATCGTCTCCATATGACCTTGTTGGAATCGTCATTTCAATATTTTCACATAGAGGTGAAAACTCTTGCTATCATATTATCATACCTATAGTTAGAGCAAGATACATTTGTGCACAAATTGCACTGCGGAAGTGGTGCTTCAAGATCAATAATTGTATATGCTTCAAGAAACTTAAATCCTTCATGGATTGTCATATAAGTTAAGTCATATAATATACTTTAAATGCATATCAAGTTTTCATGTCATGCTAGACATATAAGATATCGAAAATTGAATTCACAAATAATTTATTTTATACTTTCAATTGTTTGAACTACATGTCTTTCATATGAAACCAATTCTATTCGAATTGTTTCTTCAGACTTAAGATCCTCATATATATTTTGGTGCAATAATTAATGTCATCGACAAATATTTTATTTTAGTTTCAATATTTTTTCATAAGACATAACATAGAGATCCCTTCATTCATATTTTCAGGTACCTTAATCTCTCATGATATTTTATGATGTGTTATGTCATGGGACCTTCTAGATCATTTGCCTCCTTTAGTATGATTATTTTGATCATTTGCTCATCTTCTTTATCAGGAATTTTATTTGAAACTGATTATCTATACGCTTTAAGCGTAAAATAGACGTTGTCCTTCTAGGACTTAATATGAGCATTTGCATTGAGAATATGGTTACTCTCTTTGGGCCAGCAAATGCATCTGGCATGCTTTTCAATATATTACAAATGAATTATCTTTTTATGAACTTCAAGTTCATATTATTTTATTCGAGGATCTAGACGCAATGATAATTCATTCCACATAACTTTTTCACAATTGTTTATCATGTCTCCCCCTTATGTTAGAAAAAGTAACTTGCTTCCTCAATTTTGAAAACTTGTCTTTGTGCGTTATGGTGCTAATAAAAATATACACCGCATATCAATAATAATAATATGGAATTATTTGGGTCCTGACCCTAAACCACTTGTGAGGGGAGAATGTGATGTACTTTCGTATATAACCTATATCAAACTGATATAGATAACTATGTTCTCATAAGCAATAGTTTACCTATTAAGTAGAGACACTGAATAAATCATTTTGCTAAAACCAATTGTGATGTAAACCAACTTATCAAGATGAACTACCTTTAATAGAAAATCTGGAAAATTATGCTCTAAATCAAATTAATGAGCAAGTTACTCAAACACCATGTTGTAAGTTAATAATAATTGCACATGTAACCATCTCATATATGCATCTTATGTGGTATACCTGCCAGGTGAATGAGCTCTTATTCACCTTTGATATTTCCAACATTCATGAGATTCATTCTCAATTTTCGTTGATGTATTAATTAATGAGAACAAGCAATATAAGAGAATTTGTAAAGAACTTTCTAGTTCTTTAATATTTATCCATGTGACTTCTCTATTATTATTTCACATCATACTTAAATTGATATGGCTAGACAAATTATGCCAACTGCATAAACTATCAGTATTGATAAACTTTAGATTTATACCATGACATGTGCGATTATCAATAAAATCCAAGTTTATTATGATATGAGTTTTTATATCAATAAATATCCATGTTATTATGGTATTCTTTTATTTATGTAGTACAAACAAGAGAATACAGCGGGTAACTTTTCACATACATATTACCCAGCTACAAGTTGTAGTAATATAACATATTAAATCTTTCCTTTATTATAGTTTCTATATAATCAACCTCTTTCGCGTATACTTTGGAAACTTAATAAGTTTGTTTGTGTAACGACCCAGCCGGTCGTTTTTGAAATTTACGCCCCGATCCCCAATTAACTACTTCCCTTAAGTTCTTTTCTACTATTGTGGTTTACCGGGATGTTCGGTTCTAGAATTTGGAGTGTTTTGGGACACTTAGTCCCTAAATGAGAGATTTATAGTTGAAAAATAGCCCGTATTTGGAACAGTCTTAGGACAACCTCGGAAGAGAAATCCAATGCTTCTTCTAGATCCGTTTGGTGATTTCGGGGTTGGGAGCGTGTTCGGAATGTATTTTGGAGGTACGTAGCTCATTTAGGCTTGACATGCCACAGTTTGAAATTTTTAAAAACCCGGTCGATAGGCGAGATTTTGATCCGGGAGCCGAAATAGAATTCCGACAGTTGCATTAGCTTCATTAGGTGATTTTGGATATGTCCAAATTTTCAAGTCATTCGGACATCGTTTGGTCGGGTTTTTAATAATATGTATGTTTCAGAAGTTTTGGTTGAAACTTGTCACGACCCAAAATCCGATCGTGATGGCGCCCAACAATTAAGCTAGGCCAGCCAGACCAACTATTACTTATCACAACGACTATCAGTCCCAAATGGACATTTCAAGAAGAATATATGAGTTTAAGAACTCCAATAATAATAGAAATGAACAAAATACTAACACTCCCAAAGATCCGAAGTCACAAGTCTAGAGCCTCTAACAAACCCAACAGGAAATAGAGAGTACGATATAGAAGTACTCAAGTCTGAATACAAAATACAAAATAACAACCGGAAATGAGAGGAGAAGCTAGGTTCTGCGAACGTAGGCAGCTACCTCAGCAACCCGATATGACACTGCAACCGCTGGAATTGCCTGTCTACCGCTCCTGAGTACCCGAGTCTGCACACAAAAGGTGCAGGGAGTAGGGGTGAGTACTAAGTACTCAGTGAGTAACAAATATATATAAGTAGCTGACAGTAAGAAATCCACAAAATACCACAATATGAAGCTACACTACAGTCCGAATCTCCTACGAACTAGCAACAACAATACAATACAGCTACCACGGAGTAATTCAACAAATACAGATGCAATGCAATGCACATAACCGCTACGGCGTGTAGCCCAATCCAATTTAACGTCGACGGCGCTCACTGGGGGTGTGTACAGACTCCGGAGGGGCTCCTACAGCCCAAGCGCAATACTGCTGCGGCGTGCAGCCCGATCCTCATATCAACCACCGCGGCGTGCAGCCCGATCCCATGCTCAGTCCACAATAAGCAAATAAGTCACAAAACAATTCATTATCCTTAATTCCAGTTCTCAATTCATAATTTATGGAAAAAAATACTTTAACTTTATTAGATTTGTAAAACCCGGTGACTTAGCATTTCAAAAGTGTGATTTCAATTTCCAGGACTGAGATTAGTGATTTAAGCAATTTTAGCTATCACATAAATATTGTCCTCTAAGGATGCTACAGATCGGCACAAGGCCCCAAACAAGGCTTACAGCCCACAAATATAGCAAATTACAGTGTATTTCCAACACTAACAACATATTATTCATTTCCGGGATGGACCAAGTCTCAATCCCCAATCACAATCAATCCCGCACCTGCCACGGTGTGCGAGCCACGCCCTATTAGCGTCACAATGTGCTAAGCCGGGGTTTCGAACCCTCAGGCTACCATATACACAAACTACTCACCTCTAGCCGGTCGTAGACTCGTCCGCAATGCCTTTTCCTTTGAATTTTGCTCCCCCGTGCGTAGAATCTAGTCAAACCACAATAATTATATCAAATACGGGTCAAAGAATCATAACCCACTTCAATTTATATGAAATTCGCATAATTACACTAAGTTGGTAAGACCCGACCCCGGGCCCCACTACTCGGAAAATTCCGAAATTAGTACCAACGCGATCCTTATCTCGCCACGAGTCCGTGCATATAAAATTTATCGAAATCGGAGTTCAAATGGCCTTCCAAATCCAAAAATCCCGTTTTCATTACTTAGGCCACATTTCTTCAAGATTTCAACCCAATTTCATGAAGATTGATGTTAATACTACCATAAAATGATGTTTTTGAGTCAAGAATCTTACCTCCGACGAATACCCGATGACTTCTCAGTGATTTCCTCGAGTTTTCTTCTCTTTAGAGCTCAAAGTTGTGTTTTGGGGGTGTAAACCCGTAACCCCTCTGTTCTGCAATTTAATTCACTGCCAGAGACTGTTGTTCTTCGCGTTCGCGTGAGCTCCCACGCGTTCGCGAAGAACAGATCCTCCTTACTCTTCGCGTTCACGTCGCTTACCACGCGTTCGCGATGCACAATTTCCATTACCCTTCGCGAACGCGACGCCTCCCACGCGTTCGCGATGTACAAGCTTCCAGCCGCCCAGATTTCTTCTACGCGTTCGCGATACACCTCCCGCGAACGCGAAGCATAACACCCACGACCCTACGCGAACGCGACCCAAGCAACGTGTTCGCGATGCTTAACACCCCTGACCTACGCGAACGCGACTCACCCTCCCGCGAACGCGATGCACAAAAAGGTTTGGCCTTCGCGAACGCGACACTTGTCACGCGAACGCGAAGGCTTAAGGGCCTGGGCAGAACCTGCAGTTTTTCTGCAGATTTTTGCCAAGTCCAAATGCCCGGTTGATGGTCCGAAATCATCACGAGGCCCCCGGGACCCCAACGAAAACCACCAACGTACCCCAAAACATGATACGAACTTGTTCCAATCATAAAAACACCATACTAAACATCAAAATTATCAATTATCCACGGATTCAAGCATAAGTTTCTTCAAAACTTTCAAAACTAACATTCAATCCAAAACCCGATCAAACGATGTCCGAATGACCTGAAAATTTGCGGACATATCCAAAATCACATAACGAAGCTACAGAAATTGTCGGAATTCCATTCCGACCCCGGATCAAAATATCAACTACCATTCGGATTTCGCCAAAATTCAACCTTCGCCAATTCAAGCTTAAAACTACACCGGACCTCCGAATTCAATTCCGATTGTTCTCCTAAGTCATAAATGATCCCCCGGAACTAGTCCAATCATCAGAATCCGGTTCCGAGCACTCTAACTCAATAGTCAACTCTTGGTTGACTTTCCATATTCAAGCTTTCTTTAAACATGCTATTTGTTTCATTTTCAATCCAAATCACTCCTAACTCACCCGATATATTCTAATACTGATTTAAAAGCATAAGATATGTAAATGCAAGGTAAAAGGGTGGTAAATTCCCGTAACGACGGGCCGGGTCGTTACATTCTCCCCAACTTAAACAAACGCTCGTCCGCGAGCGGGTTAAGAAACATACCTGGAGTATCAAACAAGTGTGGATATCTACTTCGCATCTCCTGCTCGGTCTCCCAAGTTGCTTCCTCCACGGGAAGACCTCTCCACTGCACTTTTACTGAAGCTATGTCCTTAGATCTCAGTTTACGAACCCGTCGACCCAAAATGGCTACCGGTTCCACATCATAAGTCAAATCCTCATCTAGCTGTATCGTGCTGAAGTCCAACACATGAGACGGGTCTCCGACATACTTCCGAGCATAGATACATGGAACACCGGGTGAACTCCCGACAAACTGGGTGGCAAAGCAAGCATATAAGCCACCTCCCCAACTTTTCTAAGCACCTCCAAAGGTCCAATGAACCTTGGGCTTAACTTTCCTTTCTTTCCAAACCTCATAACACCCTTCATAGGCGAAACTTTCAGCAACACCTTCTCACCTACTGAATAAGACACATCTCGGACCTTCCGGTCCGCATAACTCTTCTGACGCGACTGAGCTGTGCGAAGTCTCTCCCTGAATCACCTTCACCTTATCTAAGGCATCTTGGACTAACTCTGTCCCCAACAACCTAGCCTCGCCGGGCTCGAACCAACCAACTGGAGATCTACACCGCCTCCCATATAAAGCTTCATACGGTGCCATCTGAATGCTGGACCGATAGCTATTATTGTAAGCAAACTCCGCCAAAGGCAAATAATCAGCCCATGAACCACCAAAATCAATGACACAAGCACGCAACATGTCCTCCAATATCCGAATAGTACGCTCAGACTGCCCATCCGTCTGTGGATGAAATGCTGTGCTCAACTCTACCTGTGAACCCAACTCTCGCTGAAATGTCCTCCAGAACTGAGATGTGAACTGGGTACCTCTGTCTGATATAATAGAAATGGGAACTCCATGCAATCTCACTATCTCACGGATGAATATCTCTGCCAACCGCTCTGAGGAATAAGTAGTACACACTGGGATGAAGTGAGCTGACTTGGTCAACCTATCCACCACCACCCAAATTGAATCAAACTTCCTCGCTGTCCGAGGGAGTCCGCTAACAAAGTCCATAGTAATCCTTTCCCACTTCCACTCAGGAATATCGATACGCTGGAATACACCACCAGGTCTCTGATGCTCATACTTGACCTGCTGACAGCTTAGACACCGAGCCACATGGCTCACAATATCTTTCTTCATCTTTCTCCACCAGTAATGCTGCTTCAAGTCCTGATACATCTTCGCGGCTCCTGGATGAATAGAATACCGCGAACTGTGGGCCTCCTCCAATATCAACTCGCGAAGGCCATCAACATTGGGCACGCATATCCGGCCCTGCATCCGCAATACACCATCATTATCAATAGTGACATCTCTAGCATCATCATGTTGAACTCTGTCCTTAAGGACAAGTAAGTGTGGATCATCATACCGGCGCTCTCGAATACGATCATATAAAGAAGAACGAGCTACTACACAAGCCATCACCCGACTGGGCTCAGAAATATCCAGCCTTACCATCTGATTAGCTAACGCCTGAACATCAACTGCTAGGGGTCTCTCCCCAACTGGAATATACGCCAAACCGCCCATACTAATAGCCTTCCGGCTCAATGCATCAGCCACTACATTGGCTTTCCCGGGATGGTACAAGATAGTAATATCATAGTCTTTAAGCAATTCAAGCCATCTCCGCTGCCTCAAATTTAGATCTTTTTGCTTAAACAAATGCTGAAGGCTGCGGTGGTCCGTATATACATCACAAGATACACCATATAGATAATGCCTCCAAATCTTCAAGGCATGAACAATAGAAGCTAACTCCAAATCATGAACAGGGTAGTTCTTCTCGTGGGGCTTTAGCTGACGAGAAGCATATGCAATAACTCTACCCTCCTGCATCAACACACAACCGAGTCCAACTCTGGAAGCATCACAATACACCGTATATGACCTTGAGGCCGATGGTAACACAAGTACTGGAGCCGTGGTCAAAGCCTCCTTGAGCTTCTGAAAGCTCTCCTCACATTCATCAGACCACACAAATGGAGCATTCTTCTGTGTCAACTTAGTCAACGGTGAAGCAATAGATGAGAAACCCCGAACAAACCGGCGATAATAGCTTGCCAAGCCGAGAAAACTCCGAATCTCGATAGCTGAGGAAGGTCTGGGCCAATTCTGCACTACCTCGACCTTCTGTGGATCAACCCGAATACCATCACTGGACACTATATGTCCCAGAAAACCCACAGTATCAAGCCAGAACTCACACTTAGTGAATTTTGCATAAAGCTTCTCTTCCCTCAACCTCTGCAATGCCACTCTCAAATGCTGTGCATGCTCCTCCTGGCTGCGTGAATATACCGGAATATCATCAATAAACACAATCACAAAAGAATCAAGGTACGGCCGAAATACACTATTCATCAAGTGCATGAATGCTGCTGGGGCATTAGTCAACCCGAAAGACATCACCAGGAACTCGTAGTGCCCATATCGCGTCCCGAACGCTGTCTTCATAATGTCTGAGTCCCTGATCTTCAACTGATGATAGCCCGATCGAAGATCAATCTTAGAAAATACACTAGCTCCCTGTACCTGATCAAATAGGTCCTCAATACGAGGCAATGGGTATTTATTCTTCACTGTTACCTTGTTCAGCTGCCTGTAATCAATGCACATTCTCATTGTGCTATCTTTCTTCTTCACGAACAACACCGGTGCACCCCAAGGTGACACACTTGGACGAATGAAACCCTTATCTAAGAGTTCCTGAAGCTGTTCTTTCAATTCTTTTAACTCTGCTGGTGCCATGCGATAGGGAGGAATAGAAATGGGCTGAGTCCCCGGCACCAAGTCAATACCAAAATCGATATCTCGGTCAGGCGGCATGCCTGGTAGGTCGGCTGGAAATACATCCGGAAACTCCCTTACAATGGGGACCGAATCAAGACCGGGTGTCTCGGCCTCAACATTTCTAATGAAGGCCAAATAAGATAAACAACCCTTGCCAATCATTCGTTGAGCCTTTATATAAGAAATCACCCTGTCGGACACATAATCAGTCAAGCCACGCCACTCGATCCGCGGATTACCTGGAATAGCTAGTGTGACTGTCTTGGCATGACAGTCCAGAATCGCATGGTAAGGAGATAGCCAATCCATGCCTAGAATTACATCGAAATCCACCATGCCCGGTAGTAATAAATCAACTCGGGTCTCCAGACCCCCAATAGTAATAATACAGGATCGATATACCAGATCCACAACAACAGTATCCCCCACTGGGGTAGACACATGTACGGGCAAAGCAAGAATACCACGGGTCATACCCAAATGATGTGCAAAATAAGTAGAGACATAAGAATAGGTGGATCCGGGATCAAATAAGACGGAAGCATCCCTGTGGCAGACTGAGATAATACCTGAAATGACCGCATCTGAAGCACTAGCATCCTTCCTATCCGGAAGAGCATAGAAACGAGCCTGGCCTCCGCCAGTACGATCCTCGCCCCTAAGGCGACCCCTGGCCACCTGGCCACCACTCCTAGCTGACTGTGCTGGTGCTGAAGAAACAGGGGTAGAAGACAAGGGCCGATCCCTCTGCTGAGACCGCCTACGAAGCCACCGAGGACACTCTCTCTTGATATGGCGCAACTCGCCACACTCAAAGCAACGGCCTGAAGATGGAAGAAGTGACTGCTGAGGACCCCTCGCTGCAGATGAATCCTGTGCTGAGGAAGTAGGAGCAGAGCTTTGGGCTGGAAGAGCACTCAATGCAGGCTGACTCTGCTGACGACTCTGTTGACCCTGATAACCCTGATGGCCCTGCCGACCACGATCTGATAAAACCCCACTGGACTCTGCACGTCCAGACTGATGAGACCCGAAAGAGCGACCTCTACTATGCTGAGATTGGCCCCTAGACGGAGCACCACTGTAACTGCCAGTACCACGAGGCTTCTTAGCCTCTCTCTCCTCCTGCTCTCTACGGCGATCTATCTCAATGTGACGGGTAGCATCAACCACCTCCTCAAAGGTAACTGCCGAAGCTCTCTCCCTGGTCATCAATATGCGGATGGGATAAATAAGGCCATCGATAAATCTCCGAATCCTCTCTCGGTCTGTAGGAACCATCCACATGGCATGACGGGCCAACTGTGTGAATCTCATCTCGTACTGATTAACCGTCATATCTCCCTGCTTCAACCACTCGAACTGACGTCGCAGCTCCTCTCTCTGAGACCGAGGCACATACTTCTCCAAAAATACCGTGGAGAACTGCTGCCAAGTGAGGGGTACTACCCCGACGGGCCTACGCCTCTCAAAATCCTCCCACCACCGAAATGCTTGCACATGTGAACCGAAAAGTGGTGAATGAAACACCGCCGGACTCTAGAATACCCGCAGTCCGAAGCATGCACCGACATCCGTCAAGAAAACCCCGGGCATCCTCGCCCTCGGCTCCATCGAATGTCGGAGGCCGTAGCCTCTCAAGTCTCTCCAAACGACGCTCGCTCATCGTCGGGCATAACCGGAACCATATATGCCAGGAGCCGGTGCAACGGGCGCAACCGGCCGAACCGGCTCGGGTGTGTGAGCCACGGGGTCTGATTCCTCCCCCCGCCCGTGAAGAAGATATCGCAGCGATAGGCCGCAACTACTGCGACAAGCTCCGTGCACACCGATAAGATCCGAGCCAAGGTCTCCCGAAGACCCGGTATCACAATAGGCACCGCCGGTGCCCGAACCCGAGCCGCCGGAGCGTCTCGCCGCCGGAATCCGGTCCCCGAGTCTAGTCGGCCGGTAGGTCGATGAGTGCTGGCGCCGCTGCTGCCTTACCTCTACCACGACCACGGCCTCCGGGTGCCAATGGTGGTCGTCCGCCACGTCCGTTAGCTCGTGTTCTCGCCATCCGCGAGAGAATAGAATATGGAAAGATTTAATTTCATGATAACACAAATCGCACGATATGAATTCAAGAAAATGAAGTTTTTCCTAAAGTTTCTGTAGCCCTTCGAAGATAGATACGGACGTCTACGTACCGATCTACGAAAGCCTACTAAACCGGCTCATGACTCGCGAGTCCTAATAACCTAGGGCTCTGATACCAACTTGTCACGACCCAAATCCGGTCGTGATGGCGCCCAACAATCAAGCTAGGCCAGCCAGACCAACAATTTAATTATAACACAATACCAGTCCCAAATGGACAACCCAAGAAGAATATATGAGTTTAAGAACTCCAATAATAATAGAAATGAACAAAATACCTGACACTCCCAAAGATCCGGAGTCACAAGTCTAGAGCCTCTAACAAAACCCAATAGGAAATAGAGAGTACGATATAGAAGTACTCAAGTCTGAATACAAAATACAAAATAACAACCGGAAATGAGAGGAGAAGCTAGGTTCTGCGAACGTAGGCAGCTACCTCAGCAACCCGATATGACACCGCAACCGCTGGAATTGCCTGTCTACTGCTCCTGAGTACCTGAGTCTACACACAAAAGGTGCAGGGAGTAGGGGTGAGTACTAAGTACTCAGTGAGTAACAAATATATACATGTAGCTGACAGTAAGAAATCCACAAAATACCACAATATGAAGCTACACTACGGTCCGAATCTCCTACGAACTAGCAACAACAATACAATACAGCTACCACAGAGTAATTCAACAACTACAGATGCAATGCAATGCACATAACTGCTACGGCGTGTAGCCCGATCCCATTTAACGTCGACGGCGCTCACTGGGGGTGTGTACAGACTCCGGAAGGGCTCCTACAGCCCAAGCGCAATACTGCTGCGGCGTGCAGCCCGACCCTCATATCAACCACTGCGGCGTGCAGCCCGATCCTATGCTCAGTCCACAATAAGCAAATAAGTCACAAAACAATTCATTATCCTTAATTCCAATTCTCAATTCATAATTTATGAAAAAAAATACTTTAACTTTATTAGATTTGTAAAAGCCGGTGACTTAGCATTTCAAAAGTGTGATTTCAATTTCCAGGACTGAGATTAGTGATTTAAGCAATTTTAGCTATCACATAAATATTGTCCTCTAAGGACGCTACAGATCGGCACGAGGCCCCAAACAAGGCTTACAACCCACAAATATAGCAAATACAGTGTATTTCCAACACTAACAACATATTATTCATTTCCGGGATGGACCAAGTCTCAATCCCCAATCACAATCAATCCCGCACCTGCCACGGTGTGCGAGCCACGCCCTATTAGCGTCACAATGTGCTAAGCCGGGGTTTCGAACCCTCAGGCTACCCTATACACAAACTACTCACCTCTAGCCGGTCGTAGACTCGTCCGCGATGCCTTTGCCTTTGAATTTCGCTCCCTCGTGCGTAGAATCTAGTCAAACCACAATAATTATATCAAATACGGGTCAAAGAATCATAACCCACTTCAATTTATATGAAATTCGCATAATTACACTAAGTTGGTAAGACCCGACCCCGGCCCCACTGCTCGGAAAATTCCGAAATTAGTACCAACGCGATCCTTATCTCGCCACGAGTCCGTGCATATAAAATTTATCGAAATCGGAGTTCAAATGGCCTTCCAAATCGAAAAATCCCATTTTCATTACTTAGGCCACATTTCTTCAAGATTTCAACCCAATTTCATGAAGATTGATGTTAATACTACCATAAAATGATGTTTTTGAGTCAAGAATCTTACCTCCGACGAATACCCGATGACTTCTCGGTGATTTCCTCGAGTTTTCTTCTCTCTAGGGCTCAAAATTGTGTTTTGGGGGTGTAAACCCGTAACCCCTATGTTCTGCAATTTAATTCACTGCCAGAGACTGTTCTTCTTCGCGTTGGCATGAGCTCCCACGCGTTCGCGAAGAACAGATCCTCCTTACTCTTCGCGTTCGCGTCGCTTACCACGCGTTCGTGATGCACAATTTCCATTACCCTTCGCGAACGCGACGCCTCCCACGCGTTCGCGATGTACAAGCTTCCAGCCGCCCAGATTTCTTCTACGCGTTCGCGATACACCTCCCGCGAACGCGAAGCACAACACCCACGACCCTACGCGAACGCGACCCAAGCAACGCGTTCGCGATGCTTAACACCCCTGACCTACGCGAACGCGACTCACCCTCTCGCGAATGCGATGCACAAAAAGGTTTGGCCTTCGCGAACGCGACACTTGTCACGCGAACGCGAAGGCTTAAGGGCCTGGGCAGAACCTGCAGTTTTTCTGCAGATTTTTGCCAAGTCCAAATGCCCGGTTGATGGTCCGAAATCATCCCGAGGCCCCCGGGACCCCAACGAAAACCACCAACGTACCCCAAAACATGATACGAACTTGTTCCAATCATAAAAACACCATACTAAACATCAAAATTACCAATTATCCACGGATTCAAGCCTAAGTTTCTTCAAAACTTTCAAAACTAACATTCAATCCAAAACCCGATCAAACGATGTCCGAATGACCTGAAAATTTGCAAACATATCCAAAATCACATAACGAAGCTACAGAAATTGTCGGAATTCCATTCCGACCCCCGGATCAAAATATCACCTACCATTCGGATTTCGCCAAAATTCAACCTTCGCCAATTCAAGCTTAAAACTACACCGGACCTCCGAATTCAATTCCGATTGTTCTCCTAAGTCATAAATGATCCCCCGGAACTAGTCGAATCATCAGAATCCGGTTCCGAGCACTCTAACTCAATAGTCAACTCTTGGTTGACTTTCCATATTCAAGCTTTCTTTAAACATGCTATTTGTTTCATTTTCAATCCAAATCACTCCTAACTCACCCGATATATTCTAATACTGATTTAAAAGCATAAGATATGTAAATGCAAGGTAACGGGGTGGTAAATTCCCGTAACGACGGGCCGGGTCGTTACAAAACTTAGGCTTGAAACCTCCATAATTTGATGATTTTTGTGTTTAATGATATGTTTTTATGAGTGGAACAAGTTCATATTGTGATTTGGAGTAGGTTGGTGGGTTTGGTTGAGGTCCCGGGGGCCTCGGGGGTATTTCCAGGTGTCAAACACACCATTTTGAGTTGATGAAATATGTCAGATTTGCTGTAATGAGTGTTGCAGACGATTGCTCTATGCGATCACAATAGGGTGATGCGATCGCATAGAAAGCTTGGGAGGAGGCTCAAAATTTGTTCTATGCTATCGTGGAAAGGTTTATGCGATCGCATAGCTACGGATAATTATTCTTCGCGATCGTGAATGGTCTATGCGATCGCATAATGGAAATATTAGGGGTCCCAGGTCCTATATATTGTTCTATGTGATCGCGGAGGTTGGAGTGCGATCACATAAAGATGTTTTGTTAAGCAATGCGATCGCAATGTGGTGTGTGCGATCGCATAAGGTAAATATTTGAGGCAGAATAGTTGTTCTATGGGATTGCAATAAGGGTCATGCGATCGCATAAAGCATTTCATTGGGAAGACAGAAGCAGTATAATAATTTCATCCGCAGGGGTTTCACCATTTTGCAAAAGCTTAAGCTAGGGAGCTCGGTTATGAGTGATTTTTCGTGTGCTTTTCACAGATAATTATTGGATAACAATTTCCTACTCCCTTGTGATCATTATTCACTAATCTAAACTCAGATTCTTCCTTTAATTATGGATATGGGGTGTAAATTAGGGTAAGTTTCTTAGAACAAACCTTGATGATTTGGAGGGGCAAACGAACTCCGATTTCGATACATTTTATATGGTTAGACTCGTGAGAGTACCGGGGTTCTGAAAACGTAAAAATATTTTGATTCTGAACTGATGGCTGGAGGGGTATTTTGGTCATTTCACCTATTTTCACATTGTAGCTTTAATTTTTATCAGTGTAATTAGTTACTTGCGATATTATTTACACTATGTAATTGGTTTGTATGGATTTGGGCCACTCGGAGTCGGATACTCGTGGCAAGGGAGTCATTTCATAGCGGTTTTGTACCGGGATTGAGGTAAGTGACTTATCTAACCTTGTGTGGAGGATTTTTCTCCCCTTAGATATATATGTGTTGATTTAAATTCCTTGTACGCGAGGTGAAGGGCGTGTACTTGCGCAAATTATTGAAAACCACATTACTTTAATTGCTCAATCAATGTTACCTCTATTATTTGATTGGTTTAATTGCAAGAATTATCATGTGTTATCTAGGGAAACATGATTAGATAGGATTAACTGTCTAAATGCCTACTTGTCTTGATTGAATTACCTGGAACATGTTGAGACTGGATTTAGTTGTTAATTGTAGTAGTGTACTTCATACCTCTATGTGTTTTCTCTTATTTGATTGTGTTTGTGTTATGTGGACTGCAGGTTCGATTCCCGGAGATCCGATGCTACTGATGTAAAGGACTGCGGGCTCAATTCCTGGAGGTCCTATGATTCTTATATAAAGGACTACGGGTTCAATCCCCGGAGATCTTGTGATACAGATATAAAGGACTGCGGGTTCAATTCTCCTTGATCCTGTGATACTGATATAAAGGATTGCGGGTTCAATTCCCGGAGATCCTATGATACTGATATATGGACTGCGGATTCGATTCCTGGTGTTCTTGAGCTGCTGAGTATGAAAGGACTGCGGGTTCAATTCCAAGAGATCATGAGTTATTGATTTGTACTTGTTGTGTTGTTTTCTTATTGCTGGGTTAACTGTATATGACTTGTAGTTTTTATCTTGTTTTGCTATTATTTATATTTATTCCTATCTTGCATTGTTCGCTATTATTATCATTATTTATGTTATTCTCAGTAGGGCCTTGACCTTCCTCGTCACTACTCCATCGAGATTAGGCTTGGCACTTACAGAGTACCGCTGTGGTGTACTCATGCTACTCCTTTGCACACTTTTGTTGTGTAGGTCCAGATCTATCTGATCAGACACACTTCCAGTCATCTATGAGTATTTTCAAGAACTCGAGGTATACATCTACTACGTCCGCAGATCCAGAAGTTCTTCTTCTGTTCTTCCCTAGTGATGCCAGTTATTTCTTTCATTTCAGTTGTATAGATATTCTTGGTGTATAGAGCCACAGTTATACTCTCTTAGACTGTGTTTGCCCGTGAGTTTCCGGGTCTTGGTGGTATATATTCTGGTATTTTTGTAAAGTGTATGTGCCGAGCGGCACCTATTACATTTGTCAATGTCATTCTCCTGTTATTTTAATTGTTGCTCATAAAAGTTGTATATTCCGCATTGTGATAGGCTTACCTAGTCGCGTAGACTGGGTGATGTCATAACAGGTTCACGATTGGTGAACTAGGATTGTGACAAGTTGGTATTAGAGCTCTAGGTTCATATGAGTCACGGAACACAAGCCGGTTATTTAGAGCCTCGCTGATCGATATGAAGACGTCCGTATTTATATACAAGGGGCTATGTAACTATTTAGGAAATTGTTTATTTCTTTTGAATTCCTTGTCGTGCGATATTTTGACACCAGATCTAAACTTCTATCTTCTATTCTCTCACAGATGGTGCGGACACATGCTTGTCGCGGGGATCAGGAACTCACGCCCCTTGCTGCTGCCGCCAGAGGCCGGGGCCGTGTTAGAGGTCGAGGACGCGCCCGAGGTGCAGCCACAGTACCCGCGCGCACTACCGCTGAGGCACCACCGGTGGATCAGGTTGGAGCGTAGGCACCTGGTACACCTACTACAACTACTACGACTCCAACACTCCAGGAGACTCTAGCCCAGTATATAAGCATGTACTCTACTTTGGCTCAAGCGGGGTTTCTTCCTCTCGCTGCAGCTACATTATAGGCCGGGGAGGAGCCCAGACTCACGCGGCACGCACTCTTGAGCAGCGAGGACCCGTGGAGCAGTTTCCAGAGGTTATTCCTATACCTCCTGCAGCAATACAGCCTGGAGGTGGGTACTATTTGGAGAGGTTTAAGAAGTATGATCTCCCAGTGTTTAGTGGTTTAGCTTCAGATGATGCCTTCGGATTTCTAGAGGAGTGTCATCGCATTCTTCATACTATAGGTGTAGTGGACACCAGTGGGGTTTCTTTTAATGCTTTTCAGCTTCGAGGGGCCGCTTATGATTGGTGGCACACATATGGTTTGGATAGTCAAGACGAGTCTGCCTCGCTGACTTGGACATAGTTTTTTGATATGTTTTTTAGGGAGTTTGTTCCCAGAGCCTTAGGGATGTTTGGCGAGTGGAGTTTGAGTGTGTCACGACCCTAGTTTACCAATCATGAACATGTCGTGATGGCACCCAGTTCCCACGACTAGGTAAGCCTAACACGTTGCGGAATATACAAGCTATAAACACTTAAATAAGAAACAGCGGAAAAATAGCATAAAAAGATATGTAACCGTGCCGCTTGTCACATACATCCGTCACACAATGAATAAAACACAACCAAGATCCGGAATCCCACGGTAACACAGACTAACAGAGAGTATACAACTGTGGCTCTATGCGTAAAGAGTATCTATCAACGAGATGAAGGAAAAATGCCAACTAGTACTACTAGAATAGAAGGGAAGCCTCCGGATCCGCGGACGTAGCGTATCATACCTCGAAGTCTCCCAGAAAGCTGCAGAATCACCTAGCACGAGCCTGCTCTGATGTACCTGGATCTGCACAACAAAAGTGTGCATAAGAGTAGCATGAGTACACCACGGCGGTACTCGGTAAGTGCCAAGCCTAACCTCGATGGAGTAGTGACGAGGAAGGTCAGGGCCCTACTGAGAAACAATAATATAATGATAATAACAATAATAAGCAGTTTAAATGATAATAATTTCCGAAATAACAACAATAAGATGATTACTGCAATCGTCTACAATTAAGCTAACAACAAATAACCAACTCAATAAAACAAGTCCAGGACCTGTGGGAATCGAACCCACAGTCCCATTCTCAGTACCTCTGGGTCTCCGGGAATCGAACCCGCAGCCCATGTCTCAATAATATCTCAATAACTCGAGATCTCCGGGAATCGAACCCGTAGTCCCTACCAATAACTCAGGATCTCGGGAATCGAACCCGTAGTCCCTACCAATAACTCAGGATCTCGGGAATCGAACCCGTAGTCCCTACCAATATCACGCCGGGTCTCTGGGAATCGAACCCACAGCCCTGGGTCTCCGGGAATCGAACCCGTAGTCCCTACCAATAACTCGAGATCTCGGGAATCGAACCCGTAGTCCCTACCAATATCACGCCGGGTCTCTGGGAATCGAAACCCGTAGTCCCTACCAATAACTCAGGATCTCGGGAATCGAACCCGTAGTCCACATTTCAATAGATCTTAGGATCTCGGGAATCAAACCCGTAGTCCACAACAATAAAAGTAAAGGAATACACAGAGAGAAGTATAATATGCTTAACTATAACTTCGCCGATAAACAGCACCAGCGATTACCAAGAAAACTCAAGTAAGACAATTAGGCAACTAGACAGTTAAACACTACCTAATCATGCTTTTCTAACTCCTACCGGGTAGAAATATCGAATTTAACAGCTAAAAACAGGAATATAACTCATCGAACATTTTAAGTAGAGTATGTGTTCAACAACTAGCGCATGTACACGCCCGTCACCTCGCGTACAAGGCATTTAAAGTGTCACATAATATCCTAGGGGTGAAAGTCCCCCACATGAGGTTAGACAAGACACTTACCTCAATTTCGGTACGAAACCGCTAAGAAATAACCCTCTTGCCGCGAATGTCGGCCTCCACAAGTGTAGTATCTGATAAAAATCAGTAGAATCACATCAAAATAGGTCAATTGGGCATTACCCAATCAAAATAACTCAAAATACACCAAAACCCACAAGTTGCCAAAACCCGACTTTCGGTACGCTTATCGAAAAATTACGAAAATTATATATTCGGGTTCCTTATCTCAATACGAGTCTAGGCATATAAATTTACCAAAATCGGACTCCATTTGCCCACTCAAATCAGAGATTTTCTAACATTTAGGCCTAGGGCTCAAACCCACCTTTAATCTTCCAATTTCAGTGAAATAATCACGGATTTCATCATAAACCAACGAATTAAGGTCAAGGAACTTACCCCCGATGATTTCCCGATGATATCCCAGCGTTTCCCCTTCAAAATCCTCTCCTGGAGCTCAAAAATGGCATTTTTGTGTATGGGGGTCGCGGGTGTTATGTTCTGAACTTAAGCTCACTGCCAGACCCCATTGCTCATCGCGTTTGCGATGGGCTTCACGCGTCCGCGATGACTCGCCCAGCTTCTTCTTCGCGAACGCGACTCCATCCCACGCGTCCGCGATTTATTTCCAAACCGACCTCTCGCGAACGCGGCTCTCCACACGCGTTCGCGATGAATAAAATCCCAAGCCGCCAACTTTACTCTTCGCGGACGCGGTCCACCTGGACGCGAACGCGAATGCGATACGTCCCAGGCCATAACTACGCGAACGCGATCTACTCTACGCGACCGCGATGACCAACCTGACCAGGCCTACGCGAACGCGGCACGTGCCTCGCGAACGCGTAGGTCAAATTTTTGCTACACTGCTGCTGCATTTTCTGCAGATTTTCCAAGTTTCAAATGGCCGTTTGATGGTCCGAATTCATCTCGAGGCCCCCGGGACCCCAACGAAAACCACCAACATATTCGAAAACACGAAACGAACTTGCTCCAATCATAAAAACACGTCTAACAACATCAAAACCCATAATTCATATCGAATTCAAGCCTAAATTTCTTAAAACTTTCCGAATTGCACCTACGATCTAAAACACGACCAAACGACGTCCAAATTACCTGAAAATTTGCGGACATATCCAAAATCACATAACGAAGCTACAGAAATTGTCGAATTCCATTCCGACCCCCAGATCAAAATCTCACCTATCATTCGGATTCGCCAAAATTTCAACCTTCGGCATTTCAAGCCTAATTGAGCTACGGACCTCCAAAATACATTCCGAACGCGCTCCAAACCCCGAAATCACCTAACGGAGCTAATGGAACCATCGGATTTCCGTTCCGAGATCGTCTTAACACTGTTCCGGCTACGGGCCATTTTCTAACTTTAAAGCTCTCATTTAGGGACTAAGTGTCCCAAAATGCTCCAAATTTCAGAACCGACTCTCCCGGCAAACCACAATAGCAGAAATGAACTTAGGGGAACAGTTAAATTGGGGATTGGGGCGAAATCTTCTAAAACGACCGGTCGGGTCATTACATCTTCCCACACTTAAAAAATTCGTTCGTCCTCGAACAAGCATAGAAACATACCTGGAGTAGTGAAAAGATGAGGGTACTGGCTGCGCATATCCTGCTCGGTCTCCCAAGTCGCCTCCTCGACCGGCTAGCCCCGCCACTGAACCTTTACCGAAGTGATGTTCTTTGACCTAAGCTTTCTGACTTGCCTGTCTAGAATGGCTACTGGCTCCTCAACATAAGACATATCCTTGTCTAACTGAACAGATGTGAAATCCAACACATGCGACGGGTCACCATGGTATCTCCGGAGCATGGAGACATGAAATACGGGGTGAACTCCGGCTGGGCTGGGAGGTAAGGCCAACTCATAAGCAACCTCCCCAACACGCCTCAAAATCTCAAAAGGGCCAATAAATCTAGGACTCGGCTTTCCTTTCTTCCCAAACCTCATAACGCCCTTCATGGGCGAGACTCGAAGTAGAACCCGCTCGCCAACCATAAAATCCACATCGCGAACCTTCTTGTCCGCATAACTCTTTTGTCTAGACTAGGCTGCACGAAGTCTGTCCTGAATTACCTTGACCTTGTCCATAGCATCCTGAACCATATCAGTACCTAGCAACCCGGCCTCGCCCGGCTCAAACCAACCCACGGGAGACCTGCACCTCCTACCATATAGGGCCTCGTAGGGTGCCATCTGAATACTAGACTGGTAGCTGTTGTTATAAGCAAACTCTGCCAGCGGCAAGAAGTGATCCCATGAACCTCCAAACTCAATCACGCACGCACGGAGCATATCCTCCAAAATCTGAATAGTGCGCTCGGACTGCCCATCAGTCTGGGGGTGAAATGTTGTGCTCAGCTCCACCCGAGTACCTAACTCCTGCTGTACGGCTCTCCAGAACCGTGAAGTGAACTGAGTGCCTCTATCTGAAATGATGGAAACTGGAATACCATGCAGCCGAACTACCTCCCTGATATAGATCTCCACCAGTCGCTCCGATGAATATGTAGTGCTCACCGGTATAAAATGGGCGGACTTGGTCAGCCGATCCACAATGACCCAAATGGAATCAAACTTCCTAACCATCTATGGAAGTCCAGATACAAAGTCCAAGGTAATGCGCTCCCATTTCCACTCGGGAATCTCAATCTGCCTGCATCAATCCACCCGGACGCTGATGCTCATACTTCACCTGCTGGCGGTTGAGGCATCTAGAAACATAATCAACTATATCCCTCTTCATCCGCCTCCACCAGTAATGTTGTTTCAAGTCCTGATACATCTTCGCGGCTCCCGGATGGATGGAATACCGTGAGCTATGGGCCTCTGCTAGAATCAGCTCTCGAAGATCATCTACATTGGGCACACAGATGCGCCCCTGCATCCTCATAACTCCATCATCTCCGATGGTAACATCTCGAGCATCACCACGCCGAACTCTATCCCGGAGGACAAGCAAATGAGGGTCGTCGAACTGACGCTCCCTGATGCGGTCAAATAGAGAAGACCGAGAAATCACACATGCCAGAACCCGGCTGGGCTTCGAAAGATCCAGTCTAACAAACTGTCTGGCTAAAGCCTGAACATCCATCGCCATAGGCCTCTCCGAAGCTGGTAGATACGCCAAACTCCCGAAAATCTCTGCCCGCGACTCAAGGCAATTGTAACCACATTAGCCTTGCCCGGATGATAGAGAATAGTAATATCATAGTCCTTCAGTAGCTCCAACCATCTCCTCTTACGCATATTCATGTCCTTCTGCTTAAGCAAGTGCTGCAAGCTCCGGTGATCAGTGTAGATCTCACAAGGAACCCCATATAAATAATGACGCCAAAGTTTCAAGGCGTGAACAATGGCAGCTAGCTCCAAATCATGAACATGGTAATTCTTCTCATGCACCTTTAGCTGTCTCGACGCGTAGGCAATCACCCTAGCGTCCTGCATCAATACCGCACCGAGTCCAACTCGTGAGGCATCACAATATACAGTATAGGACCCCGAACCCGTAGGCAACATCAATATAGGGGCCGAAGTCAAAGCTGTCTTGAGCTTCTGAAAGCTTGCCTCACACTCGTCTGTCCACTGAAAAGAGGCACCCTTTTGGGTTAATCTAGTCATAGGTGCTACAATCGAAGAGAACCCCTCTACGAAACGATGGTAATAGCCCGCCAAACCAAGGAAACTGCGAATCTCAGTATCGGAGGAGGGTCTGGGCCAACTCTGCACGGCCTCCACCTTCCTCGGATCTACTCGAATACCATCACTCGACACCACGTGGCCCAAAAATGCCACCGAACTCAACCAGAATTCACATTTAGAGAACTTGGCATAAAGCTGCTTCTCCCTCAGAATCTGAAGCACTATCCTCAAATGCTGCTCGTGCTCTTCCCGGCTCCGAGAATATACTAGAATATCATCAATGAAGACAATCACGAACGAGTCCAGATAAGGCCTGAACACACTGTGCATCAAATGCATAAATGCTGCTGGGGCATTAGTCGACCCAAAAGACATCACGAGGAACTCATAGTGACCATACCGGGTCCTGAAGGCAGTCTTCGGGATATCTGGCTCCCGAATCTTCAGCTGGTGATACCCAGAGCGCAAATCAATCTTAGAAAACACCTGTACGCCCTGTAGCTGGTCAAATAAATCATCAATACGGGGCAAAGGATACCGGTTCTTCACTGTAACCTTGTTCAGCTGACGATAGTCAATACACATACGCATAGAACCGTCCTTTTTCTTCAAAAACAATACTGGAGCACCCCAAGGCAAAACACGGGGTCGAATAAAACCCTTGCCCTATAACTCCTGTAACTCTGATCCTTCAACTCCTTCAACTCGGGAGGAGCCATACGGTACGGTGGAATAGAAATGGGCTGAGTGCCCGGCAACAAGTCAATAGCAAAATCAATATCTCTGTCGGGCGGCATGCCCGAAGATCAGCTGGAAATACATCAGCAAAGTCGCGTACCACATGAACGGAATCAATAGAGGGAGTGTCAATAATGACGTCCCGCACATAGGCTAGATAAGCAGCACACCCCTTCTCAACCATACGCTGAGCTCTGAGAAAAGAAATAACACGGCTAGGGGTGTGATCTAGAGTACCACTCCACTCAATACGTGGAATGCCTGGCATAGCCAGCGTCATGGTCTTGGCGTGACAATCAAGAATAGCATAATGGGGTGACAAACAGTCCATGCCCAGAATAATATCGAAATCGACTATCCCGAGCAGCAATAGATCCGCTCTGGTCTCAAAATCACAAATAGTAACCAAACACGACCTATATACGCGGTCCACATACAAAGAATCACTCACCAGAGTGGAAACATAAATGGGGGCACTCAAAGAATCCCGAGGCACACCCAGATGAGAAGCAAAGTAAGAAGACACATATGAAAAAGTTGAACCAGGGTCGAATAGAACCGATGCCTCCCTGTGACTAACCAGAATAATACCTGTGATAACAGAGTCAGATGCAACAGCCGCAGCACGATCAGGAATAGCATAGAATCCGGCATGTTCCCCCTCTCGAGGGCGGCCTCTGGAAGCCTGACCCCTGCCCCTGGCTGGCTGGGCAGGTGGAGTGGCAGCTGGGGCTGGAATGATAGCCCGCTGGCTCGAGAACCACGCGGATCGTTGTGATGACCGATGAGGGGCTCCTCTCCTGTGCCCGGGGCACTCCCCAACCAGGTGGCGAGTATCCCCGCACTTAAAACAAGCTCTGGGAGGACGCGGTGGCTGAGATCGACCGGCCTCACCCCCACTAGTCCGACCCCCGGAAGGACCCCGCGTAGGAGGTGCATTGAAACCGGGGAGCATAATAAGGCTCCTAAGGTGCTTGGAGGACCTGGAGTACTACCGGCCGCGGGCAATGGTTGAGTGAACCGGTCGGCCGGAATAACCCCTACCAAAACGACCGGGTCGATGAAGTGCGGGCACCACAGAAATGGCCCGACTCACGAGACCTCTCGGCCTCTCTCTCTCCCCGCTCTCTCGGGAGCATACTCTCGATCCTCTTGGCAATGCTAACCGCTTGCTGATAAGATATATCTGTATCAAGCTTCGGCCATGCTGGATCGGATAGGCGGAACAAGGCCCTCAATAAATCTCCACACTCTCTCCCGAACCGTGGCTACCAAAGTCGGTGCATGCCTGGCTAGACGGGTGAAACTGATAGCATACTCCGATACCGACATGGAGCCCTATCGCAACCGCTCAAACTCCGAGCGCCAAGAATCCCTAAGGCTCTGAGGGACAAACTCCGTCAAAAACAGATTTGAAAACTGCGTCCAGGTCAACGAAGCGGACTCCTCCGGACTATCCAACTCATACGTGCGCCACCAATCATAAGCGGTCCCACGAAACTGAAAAGTAGTGAAGGAAACCCCGCTGGTCTCCACAATTCCCATAGTACGAAGAATACGATGACACTCCTCTAGAAAACCCAATGCATCATCTGAAGCCAAACCACTAAACACCGGAGGGTCATATTTCTTGAACCTCTCCAATCTACGCCGCTCGTCCTCGGAGGCAGCTGGTCCACCTCCGGGCTGTGCTGGGCGGCAGGAGGCATAACCAAAACATCCGGAACTCCGTCCCACCGGCACACGCTGCTCCGGTGCAACGGCTGCGGGAGTCGGGCCCCTCCCCCGGCCCGAGATGTAGCCGCGACGAGAGGAAGCAATCTGCTCGAGCTAAAGTGGTATACATACTCATGAGCTGGGCCAGGGACTCCTGTAGTGCTGGAGTAGTAGCACTCGTAGTCGGTGTACCAGGTGCTTGCGCTCCAACCTGGTCTACCTGTGGCACCTCAGCGGCGGTGCGCGTGGGTGCTGTGGCTGCACCTCGGGCGCGTCCTCGTCCTCTACCTCGGCCCCGGCCTCGGACGGCGGCAACAGGGGGCGCGGGTACCTGATCATCGCGAGTAGATCGTGTCCTCACCATCCGTGAGAGAATAGAAAGCAGTAGTTTAGATTTTTGATGTCAAAAATGTCGTACGACAAGGAATCCAAAAGAAATGAAGAGTTTCCTAAACAGTTACATAGCCCCTCGTAGATAAATACAGACGTCTCCGTATCGATCAGCGAGACTCTAAGTAACCGGTCTGTGTCCCGTGACTCCTATGAACCTAGAGCTCTAATACCAACTTGTCACGACCCTAGTTCACCAATCATGAACATGTCGTGATGGCACCCAGTTCCCACGACTAGGTAAGCCTAACACGTTGCGGAATATACAAGCTATAAACACTTAAATAAGAAACAGCGGAAAAATAGCATAAAAAGATATGTAATCCGTGCCGCTTGGCACATACATCCGTCACACAATGAATAAAACACTACCAAGATCCGGAATCCCACGGTAATACTGACTAAAAGAGAATATACAACTGTGGCTCTATGTGTAAAGAGTATCTATCAACTAGATGAAGGAAAAATGCCAACTAGTACTACTAGAATAGAAGGAAGCCTCCGGATCTGCGGACGTAGCAGATCATACCTCGAAGTCTCCCAGAAAGCTGCAGAATCACCTAGCACGAGCCTGCTCTGATGTACCTGGATCTGCACAACAAAAGTGTGCAGAAGAGTAGCATGAGTACACCACGGCGGTACTCGGTAAGTGCCAAGCCTAAACTCAATGAAACAAATCCAGGATCCATGGGAATTGAACCCACAGTCCCATTCTCAGTACCTCTGGGTCTCCGGGAATCGAACCCGCAGCCCATGTCTCAATAATATCTCAATAACTCGGGATCTCCGGGAATCGAACCCGCAGTCCCTACCAATAACTCAGGATCTCGGGAATCGAACCCGTAGTCCCTACCAATAACTCGGGATCTCGGGAATCGAACCCGTAGTCCCTACCAATAACTCAGGATCTCGGGAATCGAACCCGTAGTCCCTACCAATAACTCAGGATCTCGAGAATCGAACCCGTAGTCCCTACCAATAACTTAGGATCTCGGGAATCGAACCCGTAGTCCCTACCAATAACTCAGGATCTCGGGAATCGAACCCGTAGTCCACATTTCAATAGATCTCAGGATCTCGGGAATCGAACCCGTAGTCCACAACAATACAACTAAAGGAATTCACAGAGAGAAGTATAATATGCTTAACTATAACTTCGCCGATAAACAGCGCCAGCGATTACCAAGAAAACTCAAGTAAGACAATTACACAACTAGACAGTTAAACACTACCTAATCATGCTTTTCTAACTGCTACCGGGTAGAAATATCGAATTTAACAGCTAAAAACAGGAATATCACTCATCGAACATTTTAAGTAGAGTATGTGTTCAACAACCAGCGCATGTACACGCCCGTCACCTCGCGTACAAGGCATTTAAAGTGTCACATAATATCCTAGGGGTGAAAGTCCCCCACACAAGGTTAGACAAGCCACTTACCTCAATTCCGGTACAAAACCGCTAAGAAATAACCCTCTTGCCGCGAATGTCGGCCTCCACAAGTGTAGAATCTGATAAAAATCAATAGAATCACATCAAAATAGGCCAATTGGGCATTACCCAATCAAAATAACTCAAAATACACCAAAACCCACAAGTTGCCAAAACCCGACTTTTGGTACGCTTATCGAAAAATCACGAAAATTATATATTCAGGTTCCTTATCTCAATACGAGTCTAGGCATATAAAATTTACCAAAATCGAACTCCATTTGCCCACTCAAATCAGAGATTTTCTAACATTTAGGCCTAGGGATCAAACCCACCTTTAATCTTCCAATTTTAGTGAAATAATCACGGATTTCATGATAAAACAACGAATTAAGGTCAAGAAACTTACCCCCGATGATTTCCCGATGATATCCCAGCGTTTCCCCTTCAAAATCCTCTCTTGGAGCTCAAAAATGGCATTTTTGTGTATGGGGGTCGCGAGTGTTATGTTCTGAACTTAAGCTCACTGCCAGACCCCATTGCTCATCGTGTTCGCGATGGGCTTCACGCGTCCGCGATGACTTGCCCAGCTTCTTTTTCGCGAACGCGATGCCATCCCACGCGTCTGCGATGTATTCCCAAACCGACCCCTCGCGAACGCGGCTCTCCACACGCGTTCGCGATGAATAAAATCCCAAGCCGCCCACTTTACTCTCCGCGGACGCGGTCCACCTGGACGCGAACGCGATACGTCCCAGGCCATAACTATGCGAACGCGATCTCCTCTACGCGACCGCGATGACCAACCTGACCAGGCCTACGCGAACGCGTAGGTCAAATTTCTGCTGCACTGCTGCTGCATTTTCTGCAGGTTTTCCAAGTTTCAAATGCCCGTTTGATGGTCCGAATTCATCCCGAGGCCCCCGGGACCCCAACGAAAACCACCAACATATTCCAAAACACGATACGGACTTGCTCCAATCATAAAAACACGTCTAACAACATCAAAACCCATAACTCATATCGAATTCAAGCCTAAATTTCTTAAAACTTTCCGAATTGCACATACGATCTAAAACCCAACCAAACGACGTCCAAATGACCTGAAAATTTGCGGACATATCCAAAATCACATAACGAAGCTACGAAATTGTCGGAATTCCATTTCGACCCCCGGATCAAAATCTCACCTATCGTTCGGATTCGCCAAAATTTCAACCTTCGGCATTTCAAGCCTAATTGAGCTACGGACCTCCAAAATACATTCCGAACGTGTTCCCAACCCCGAAATCACCTAACGAAGCTAATGGAACCATCGGATTTTCATTCCGAGATCGTCTTAACACTGTTCCGGCTACGGACCATTTTCTAGCTTTAAAGCTCTCATTTAGGGACTAAGTGTCCCAAAATGCTCCAAATTTCAGAACCGACTCTCCCGGCAAACCACAATAGCAGAAATGAACTTAGGGGAATAGTTAAATTGGGGATTGGGGCGAAATTTTCTAAAACGACCGGTCGGGTCGTTACAGAGTGGTTGCGCCAGGGCTCTATGTCAGTATCTGAGTATGCCATCAATTTCACCCGGTTAGCCAGACATGCACCGGCTTTGGTGGCCACGGTCTGGGAGAGAGTGCAGAGGTTTATTGAGGGTCTTATTCCGCCTATCTAGTGTAGCATGGCTAGAGAGCTGGAGATGAATGTGCCGTATTAGCAGGCGGTGAGTATTGCCAGGCGGATTAAGGGTATGCTCACTAGAGATCGAGGAGAGAGGGAAGCCAACAGGTCTCGTGAGTCGGGTCATTTCTCTGGTGCCCGTACTGCAGCAGCCGGTCGATTTGGCAAGGGTTATTCCGGTCGTCCAGTTCATTCACCAATGCTAGCAGCTGGTGGTACTCTAGCTCCTCCAGCACCTCAATAGCCTTACTATGCTCCCCCAGTTTCCAGTGCGCCTCCTGCGTGGGGTACCTCTAAGGGTCACTCTAGCGGGAGCGGGGCCAGTCAGCCACACCCACCTCGTCCTCCCAGGGCTTGTTGTGAGTGCGGGGATACTCGCCATCCGGTTAGGAAATGCCCCACATGTAGGAGAAGAGCGCCTCCACAGACTTCACAGCCTCAACATGGTTCACAGGGACAACAGGCCATCGTTCCAGCCCCAGATGCCACCCCAGCTGCCCAACCAGCCAGGGGCAAGGATCAGGGTCGATCCCACAGAGAAGTAAGCTATCAATGGCAACTTCCAAAACCCAATAATACTCCTGAATTAGCTTCCCAAACTTTTGAATATAATTGCGGATGATTTCTATTAACTAACTTTTGCAAGAAACTAAAGACTTGAAGGAAATAATTGAATGTTATGTAAAGAATAAAGAGAAAGACTAAGGTATTGATATCCCCTATTGATGAAATCCCTTATGTTTATGCTCATACAAATTGTCAATATTATTCTATCAATCATGAATGCTATTTCTACCATAATTGTCTCCTGAGCAATTACAATAATTTACAATTGCACTCTTTCGAGCTACCCTAGCTAGCTTTAATTTGCACAATTCACTTTAGATTGCACCCAAGGTTTCATTATTCCGAACCTCACCTTTACGCCTATAATTATAGATTCCTCCAATAATCTACGTGTGGTGTTGTTCAACAATTTACCTAAATATACATCTTTTTCAAATTATGCACACTAAATAGGCACAACTAATTGAGGATCCTATCAATTAACTACAACAAGAACGAAGTTGAACAAATAGAAATCTAGCTAACAATTTGTAATCACATAACCCAGAAGTTCATCACTCAATAGGTTCCATCAAAACCTTAGATAAAGATTTAGCTACTCATAATCAAAGAAATAAGATAGATAATTAAATTATTAATCAAAGATTCAATGTAAAATAAAGAAAGATGTTGAGAGAGTTCTCTCTTACTATTTTTCTTGCAAAAGTAGTCAATAATACAATACTTGCCTCCTTTGGGCGAATCCTAATATTAAATATAGGGTTTAGGTTACATAATTTATGTTTTGACAAATTTGGCCTTCAAAATCTCGAATTCCACCGCGGTTCGACTGCGGTCGCGGTGCAACCGCGGTCGCGGTGCAACCGCGGTAAATCAAGTCCTCTAAACTTCGAAAACTTCCGCAGGCCTCTTATACCGTGGTCGCGGTGGAACCACAACCAAAATAGTGTTGCGGAATCTCCAAGCTATTTTCAGCACAAACTCTTAACTTGTTCCACACTTGGCCTCTTTTCACCATATTATGACTCCAAAACTGCTTCTTTAGTCTTATTTAACTCATGTGTACGTATAACACACTAAAAACACTAATAAGAGCATTTTGTCATCATAAACAATATCAAAACAACAATATAAGTGTGATTATTTAGGGCATAAATATAGTCAAATTCACCTATTATCAATGCCCCACACTTAAACCTTTGCTTGTCCTCGAGCAACCTTAATCACACTTTAGGCCAATTTTATTAATGTCTCCCCCCAAAATATGTCACACAAGCTATCTTTCATGATTAACCTAAGACATGTACAATCCTTACCCAACTTTAAACTCAAATGCCAGCACATTATTGCTTACTCTAATTATTATCACAGACTTGCAAGCTTACCCTTTTCTTCCTGAGTTACATGCCCTCACATAATTATATTAAGAGAAGTTCCCACACATAAGCAATTTAGAACATGGAACTTATATATGTAGAGAAATTTCACTCACTCTCAACAAAGAGCATTCATATGCATACAAATACACCATAGGCTTGCCCCTAGTGTAATACTCTACTAATCAAGTTATTCAATCACAAATCACGAGGTCTTTAATGGTTGTAATATAGGCTATGGGATGGGTAGGATACTTTTGGTTATATTGGCTAACCTGCCTAAGCACTTTTTGTTATAACAACTTCCCTTTAAGCTTTTTCATTATGCTGCCCCTAAACATTCCTTCACCTATTATTCACTTTTACTCCCCATTTTTCTGTGGTGTAACTGGCTTTCTTATTTACATGTATACATCTTTTTTTCCTTTTTTTCTTTTTTTTTGTTGTGTAAAGCATTTACTGTATTTTGCCAGTTCACCATTTTCTACCATTCATTCTTGATTTTACCTTTTTCAATTTCCCTTCACCCTACACTTTCACTTTTGCATATTCATTACAACACAAGTGCTTCTAGGAGGTAAGGTACAACGATATATGATATAGATTTTTATGAACATTCAAGGGTTTTCAAAGAACAGTCTTAAGGCTCAAAGGGGTTAACTAGGATATTATTTACAGGTGAATTCACATTTTATTGATTTACGGGGTTACACAAAGAACTGCCTCTATCATCTCTATAACTACACAACTTCTATTTCGCTTTGCACACACACATGGCAAGTTCTAGGTATCATGTAAAACATATAATGCAGGTAAAAGCTCACACACACTTAGCATGCAACTCATTCAGAATCAGGTTCATCTACAGAGTCCTATCAATGTTCAAGCAAGATGTATTATGCAATTTAAGGCATACACTCTCAAGTTCATTTAGTTTTGCTAATGTGCATACTTGTGCTTACAAGTTAACCTTTACCCTCTAATCCTAAAAAAGAAAAATCTACCTAACCTGGTTCAATAAAAACCCTTGGAAAAGAACCGTGGTCAAAAGAAAAATCAAGGGGCAGTTGATACACTGCCTATAAAAAGAAAAGAAAAGAAATAAAAATTCCTACATGGACTACTTCCCTCAAGAGTACTTGTCCAAATAGTTCGTCATCAGGAAGAGCCATCTACTCATATTTTTGGATTTTTCAAATTGTTTTGATTTTTTTTGTGTTTTTATTCCAACTTAGAACCTTAAGAAACCCGTCGCCAAGTGTCCACCATCGGGCTAAGCCAGATAATATAATTTACAGCTAAATCTACTATGTACAACATACAATACAAGATAAGTCTCCCACCCCACACTTAAGATCACGACATCTCCTCATGGCATAATAATCAATGTAAAGCATAGAAGGGTGAGAAAACTTACCTGTGACTCACTTAATGTCAGAGACGGTGGCGGGGTCAACATTGCATAGGCGATCCAGAGCTCGGAACCAAGCCATGAAACAGTTCTCAAACCAAGATTGCCTCTGAGACATCCTGTCCATGTGCATGTGCAGGACCTACACGGAGGTGCGTTAATCCACAACCTCCTCGTCCAAAGACCTAAGCATAGGTCTAGTGGACTGGGACCTGGATAGGCCAGCTCCATGATGAGCGTGCCTAGAAGTGCCTGCGGAGTCAGTTGATCTCCGGAATTGGACAACCGGTACAGGGTCATCCTCATCATCTATGTCAATGGAGTCGGTGCCTCTACTCACCCGGATAAAAGAATCCTTGAACGGAGCTTTTTAAGGAAGCTCACCATCTGTAGGTAATACAGGAGTCCGGTGGGAGAGGCACAGAGAAGTGACTAGAGACGGGAAGTAAAATCCCTTGGATTTGAGGGTTCCCCTCAGCACCATCTCGTGAGCTATCAAGCCGGAAACATCAATGTCTCGTTGGGTGACAAAGCACCATGTCAGCAATGCCCGATTAAAGTTAACATCGGTTGTGTTGTTGGAGGGCAGAAAACGGTTACAGACAACCATAAACCAGCACTTAGCAATATGAGTGAAACTGTTAGAATTAAGAGTTATTTGGTCTTTTATCCAGATAGGACGACCATTGACACACAAGGCCTCTATCATGGTGTCCTAAGTGACACCGGGCCTATCGTGGTAGAAATCTGAGTCACTGGTAAAAGCGGGCAGTCTCAGAGCCTGCCTAATGGTAGGCTAATTGGCCCAAACATACTTACCTATGAAGAAGACAGTCGTGGCCATGCTGTAGGTCGCGTTCGCGTAGAACTCCCTAATGAGCATCTTGTTGATGAGGGTAGGTTCATCAAACAGGAATTCCATCTCCCTGCGTCTAATCTCCTCGTACATGTCGAGCTTTTCAGCCCAAAGAGCCATCCTATCAATGCCGACCTCCTGTAGCCAAGCTTTAGTAGCCTTGGCATGAAAGTCAGCTTTAGCATCCTCACACGCGAATCGAGACTCGTCATAGGTCGAATGCCTAGATGAGCTCGCAACATTCATAGATCGTTTGGGGGCCAATCCTGCACAAAAGAAGAAACCAAAAATTTTCATTACTTTAGTGCATCGGTTGGTTACTTAGACTTCACCATCCGTGGACTACAAAGGTACTCCCTCTAGTGCTATCATACCATAACCCCTACATTTGACCATATATTTCTAACAATTACACCAAGTCTACCTAATGCACCCCACACTTACTCCTTTTGGAATTCCAACATCACCCACATATACATTCACCATCTTCAATTATATACAACAACAACCAACCTAAGCATTATCTCCCCTAAAATACAACAACATATACTACAACATATTTGGCCATACCATGGCCCAAAACAATATCAATTAATTCAACCACCAATTTGGTTAATTCAACCACCAATTTGGTTCTCCAAATCACCAAAAACCTCACAATTCAACTCAATGCAGACCCAACAAATTTAATTTAACATCAAAATCCAAAAAATCAATTATACAACATTATATTAAATTAACAGGGTATATTGACATAATTTACACTAATCCTATAATGGGTTTAAGCAAGTAATACAAATAAAGTCTACTAAACTAATTAAACTACAATAATTAAAGAGAAAAAAAAAAGAAATTCTTTCTTGCAAATAGAAGGAATGAAGGAAGAGATGTGAGTGATGAAGTTAGAGAAGTGGGGGAGGAAGAAGGAGAGAAATTGAATTGATTTGTGTAGAGAGAAGGAGGTGAAGAATAAGTTTAGAGAGAGAGGGTGTCGGCATGGATTTTTTTGGGAATGGGGGGGGGGGGGGTTAGTTAGGGTTATAAACAAAAGGGGGGGGGGATTTAAAATTTTTCAAATTTTTTTGCCCTTCCCCAGTTCTGTCTGCGGTCCACCGCGGTCGCGGTGGAACCGCAAAGCAGAAGGTTCAGAGTGGCCAATCCACCGCAGTCCAACCGCGGTGAAACGACTCCTCTGAATTTTTTGCATGGGAAGCAGCATTTTTTTTTTGTATAGACTAACTATTATGATTTACACTTACAACAATTTCATGGGTTGCCTCCCACGTAGCGCCTGATTTAACATCGCGGCATGACTCAACTAAGCGCATTTCAAGGCTCGCTAGACCTTTGAGGTTCTTCCAACCGTAATTCAACCTTCTCATTGATGTCATCCATGCCAACATATAATTTCAACTACTGTCCACTGACTCTGAAAGTGCGATAGCCATCTATAGTTTGTATTTCCACAGCGCCAGGCTGTAACGTTTCAATCACCCGGAATTGGCCAGACCATCTAGATTTCAATTTGCCCGGGAACAACCGTAACCTTGAGTTATATAAAAGTACCTTGTCTGCGATTTTGAAGTTGCGCTCTATGATATTCTTGTCATGTAGCCGCTTCATCCTCTCCTTGTATAATCTTGTGCTCTCGAAAGCTAGATACCAAAATTCTTACATCTAATGTAACCCGGTGACTCCTGATTTACCCACTTCATCCCAGCTTAGATTTAATTACTTGAGTGCCCACCATGCTTTGTGCTCTAGTTCAACATGTAGGTGACAAGCTTTCCCAAACACCAACTTGTATGGTGACATGCCGATTGGTGTCTTAAAAGTTGTCCTGTACACCCATAATGCATCATCGAGCTTCCTCGACAAGTCGTTCCTCGTGGCGTTTACTGTCTTTGTCAATACACTCTTTATCTCCATGTTGGAGACCTCAACTTGTCCACAGGTCTGCGGGTGATATGGAGTAGCCACCCTATGCTTTACATCATACTTAGCCAACAATTTCTCGAATGCTCAATTGCAAAAATGAGTGCCACCGTCGCTAATGATTGTCCTTGGCATCCCAAAACGAGTGAAAATGTTCTTCTTCACAAATCCCACCACCACCTTACCATCGTTGGTAGGTAATGCTACTGCTTCCACCCATTTGGACACATAGTCTACAACAACGAGAATGTACTTATTGCCATAGGAGCTGACAAAGGGACACATGAAGTCTATCCCCCATATGTCAAACACTTCCACCTGTTGGATTGGGTTCATAGGCATCTCATAACGCCGGGAGATGTTCCCGGTGCGTTGACGTTCGTTACACCGTTTCACCCACAAGTGTGCATCTTTAAATACCGTTGGCCAATAGAAACCAGCCTCAAGTATCTTGGCAGTTGTTCGAACTCCTCCGAAGTGACCACCATATGCTGAAGCATGACACGCCTCCAAAACAGAAGATTGTTCGATCTCGAGGACGCATATCCGGATCATGTTATCAAGGAATATCCTAAACCGATAGGCTCATCCCAATAATAAAGCTGGCTTTCACGAATAAATCTTTTCCTTTAGATCGATGCCAGGTCATGAGGAACAATACCACTGGCCAGGTAATTTGCATAATCTGCATACCATGGCGCTTCAAGGAGAGTGTTAGTGAGCAGCTGCTCGCCTGGAAAGGTTTCAAGAATTTCTCCACTCTATTTGATAATTTCAGCTCCTTCAAGTCATGATAAGTGATCAATGACTTGATTTTAGGTGCCCTTACGGTCACAGATTTCAAGATCGAACTCTTGCAAAAGCAGCACCCAACGAATTAGGCATGGCTTAGAGTCCTTCTTGTCAATTAAATACATTAGTGTTGCATGATCAGTGTATACTATTACCTTGGATCCTATGAGATAGGACCTGAACTTGTCGAACGCGAACACTACTGCCAGCATCTCCTTTTCACTCACTGTGTAATTCAATTGTGCTCCACTCAATGTTCTACTAGCATAGTAGATTGGATGCATCGTCTTGTCCTTCCGCTGGCCAAGCACTGCCCCTACTACATCGCACATAAGCTCAAATGGTTGCTCCCAGTTGGGGGCAATAATGATTGGTGCTGTGACCAGCCTCTTCTACAGCTCCTCAAATGCAATCTTACACTCATCAGAAAATAAAAAGGGGTGATATTTTTCAAACAACTTACAGAGAGGGTTTGCGATTTTGGAGAAGTCTTTAATGAACCTCAGGTAAAAACTGGAATGTCCAAGAAAGCTTTTAATGGCCTTGACGGACGTTGGTGGAGGCAACTTTGCAATGACATCAACTTTGGGTCAGTCTATCTCAATACCCTTGCTCGAAACTCGGTACCCCAAGACTATACCTTCTTGTACTATGAAATGGCACTTCTCCCAGTTTAGCACCAAGTTTGTCTCCATACAGTGTTTTAGCACTCTTGTCAGATTGACAAGGCATTCATCGAATGATTTCCCTACCACTAAGAAATCATCCATGAACACCTCCATGATATCTTCCACCATGTCAATGAATATGGCCATCATGCACCTTTAAAATGTGGCAGGTGCATTGCATAATCCGAATGGCATCCTCCTGAAGGCAAAAATGCCATATGGGCATGTGAAGGAGGTCTTCTCTCTATCCTCGGGGGCTACTGAGATCTGATTGTACCCCGAGTACACATCCAAGAAGCCAAAGTGTGACCTCCCTTCCAACCTCTCAAGCATTTGGTCAATGAAGGCAAGTAGGAAGTGGTCTTTGCGGGTGGCTAGATTCGGTTTCCTGTAGTCCATGCATATCCTCCACCGGGTGACGGTTCTTGTTGAGATTAATTCATTGTTCTCATTTTGCACCACCATCATGCCACCTTTCTTTGGCACACATTGAACTGGGCTCACCCAACTACTATGAGAGATTGGGAAAATAATTCCCACGTCTAGCCACTTTATCACTTCTTTCTTCACCACTTCCTTCATGTTCGGATTCAACCTTCTTTGATGTTCCCTGGAAGGTTTGTGCCCCTCTTCTAGGAGAATCTTGTGCATGCAGTAGGCGGGGCTGACCCCCTTTATGTCTGCTATGGTCCACCCAATGGCAGTTTTGGATTCTTTAAGTACCTGTATAAGCTTTTGAGCCTGCACATCTAGAAAACCGGATGAGATAATTACAGGTAAAGTGGAGTTAGGGCCTAGAAATTCATACATGAGATGAGTTGGTAGTGGCTTAAGTTCCAGCTTTGGTGGCTCTTCAATGGATGGTTTTGCTGGAGGGGTCTCTCTCTTTTCTAAGTGTAGAGGTTCAAACTCCAACTCTCTATCCCAAAACCCCTTGGCTTCCAGAGATAGCACCCACTCTGCCAGGCTTTCACCGTTTACCTCTTTTAAGTTCATCAGGCTTGCCTGAAGTGGATCTTCAGCTATCAATTCTACATCATCTATCTCCACTATCACATCTACTACATCAATGAGAGAGCAATTCGCGAACTCACTAAGGCGCCTCATGGATTTTTGTACGTTGAATATGATCTCCTCATCATTCAGCCTCATCTTGAGTTCCCTGGTCTCAAAATCAATTAGTGCTCTCCCTGTGGCTAGGAATGGTCTTCCTAAGATTATAGGAATTTCCTCGTCCACCTTGCAATCAAGAATAACAAAATCGGCGGGAAATACAAACTTCCCCACCTGGATGAGCACATCATCCAATATACCGAATGGACGCTTAACCGTCCTATCAGTGAGCTTTAATAACATAGAAGTAGGCTTGGCTCTCCCGATGCCCAACCTCTTGTAGATTACCAAAGGCATAAGATTTATGCTTGCCCCCAAATCACACAACGCCTTAGAAAAGGCAAAGTTTCCTATAGTTCATGGAATAGTGAAGCTACCTGGGTCTGATAGCTTCTCAGCTATGGGTCTAGAGACCACCGCACTACATGTCTGTGTAAGATTTACGATTGCCAAGTCTTGGAAATAAAATTTCTGCGACATCAAATCTTTCATCATCTTAGTATACCCATGCATTTCTTTCAAAGCTTCAATTAAGGGAATGTTTACCTGGATTTGCTTGAGCATCTCGAATAATCTCTTGTATTGCTCCTCTTTCTGGTGCTTGGCCAACCTTTGGGGAAATGGGGTTGGTGACATCTTCTTCCCAATCACTTGGGATTTTTCTTTATCTATAACCTGTTCCACAGCCAGCTGCTCTACCAGTTCAGCTACTTTCTCCGTTCCCCACTGCACATCATTACTTTCAACTACTTGCTAGAATGTAACTTCTGTCAACCCGGTGGACTCATCCAGTTCAATGAGTACTGGAGTGAGTGTCTTAGCCTGTAAATTGCCTCTATCTCTTTCCTTCTCAGCATCAAGATCTCTTCCACTTCTCAGATTAACTGCCATCAGCTACTTTGGGATTTGATCCTTTGGGTTTGTTTGTGTATCTGCATGCAATGTCCCTTGAGGATGATTGTCAAGTGACATCGCAATATGGCCCACATGTACTTCAATATTCTTGATAGCTGCGTCCATGTGCATCTATCCTCTCATTGGTTTTGGCATGTGACCCAATTACCTGCTGCATCATAGCTTTCAACTCTGCGAACCCATCATCATGTCTACCCCCATGCTGTGGTGGAGGTGGATGATACCCCTGCTGCTGATTGTTGAAATTTTGAGGTCTTGGATATGGAGCCATGTTGTTTGGTGGCCTCATACCTACTGCACTATATTGTGGCTGTGGAGGCTTGTACTGCTATGGAGCTTGCTGACCCCAACTCTGGTTACCCTATTGCTGCCCTCTATAATTACCCAAATATAGTTCATGCCTTCATGCTGGTGATGATGTTCTTAGTCTGCAGCCCATGGATTACCTATGTGTTGGCTAATGCAAGATGTGCATAAACCACCATTGGTAGTATCTACAATGTGAACTTGCTGCTTGACCCCAGATTCTTCCACCTTCTTCGTCAAAATGCTCATTTCAGTCAATAAAGTAGCCATGTTCACCTCCAAAGTGTTGGAAGGATTCAGAGGTACAGAGTGTGCCACTGGAGTGATAGGAGCATTCCTGGTCGTCCACCCAGAGTTTTGAGCCATCTTATCAAGCAAATTCTAGCCTTCTCTCCAGGTCTTGCTCAGAAAAGCCCGAACTACCGAGGCATCTACTATATTTTTCATACTGTCTGAAAGCCCCATGTAGAACCTTTGACCCAATATCTGTTCAGGAACCCCATGGTGAGGACACATAACCAGCATACCTTTGAATCTACCCCAAGTTTCATGCAATGTCTCAATTGGTTTCTGCTTGAAGCTCACAGTCTCATCAATTTGCTGAGCTATCTTGTTAGGTGGATGAAACTTGTTGTGGAATTTCCTGACTAACTCATCCCATGTTGCAATAGAGTTTTTGGGGAGTGAGTTTAGCCATACCTGCGCAGCCCCTGTAACTGATAACGGAAATAGCAATAATCGGATGGCTTCCGGTGTCACGTTTGGTTGCCTCTACATTTTGCATATAGAAAGAAAGTTGTTCAGGTGCTGCTGTGGATCTTCAACCCGAGTCCCAAGAATAGTCCCTTGTTTTGAAACAAGTGTAGCATTTTATTGGTAATCTGGAATGATTCAGCTTGAATGGCTGGCACAATAATGGTAGTTGCCAAATTATCACTGGTTGGATGTGCCCAGTCAAATAATGCACCTTCATGCGCCTCTTGTGCCTACTGTACATTTAACCCAGCTTGTTGGTTTGGGTCGTTCACGTCTCCGATGTCGAAATCTAATTTAATTGGTTGTTGAGATTGCTGAAGTTGTTTGATCGCCCTGTTATGTGCCCAGAAAGTTTTCTCTAGGTCTGAAAGTCCTTCAATTAGTTCTCCAGTCCTTGCCGATTACCTAGGAATGCACCTGAGTACCCAATTCAACAACCGTCAAAATTTTCAATGTAAAGTGTTTAGAAAGAACCTGACTACATAAGAATCTTGTAGTTTTGTCAATGGCAATTAATAATTCTGTTAATTCCCCGACAACGGCACCAAAATTGGTTCACGCCCAAACAACGGTCGTAGTCAACATAATTTGGTCTATTAAGTCCAAAGTCGATCCCACAGAGAATTAAGCTATCAATTGAAACTTCCAAAACCCAATAATACTCCTGAATCAGCTTCCAAAACATTTGAATATAATTGTGGATGATTTCTACTAACTAACTTTTGCAAGAAACTAAAGACTTGAAGGAAATAATTGCATGTGATGTAGAGAATTAAGAGAAAGACTAAGGTATTGATTTCCCCTATTAATGGAATCCTTTCTGTTTATGCTCATGCAAATTGTCAATATTATTCTATTAATCATGAACGCTATTTCTACCATAATTCTCTCCTGAGCAATTACAATAATTTACTATTGCACTCTTGTGAGCTACCCTAGCTAGCTTTAATTTGCACAGTTCACTTTAGATTGCACCCAAAGTTTCGTTATTCCTAACACCACCTTTACGCCTATAATTATAGATTCCTCCAATAATTTAGGTGTGGTGTTGTTCAACAATATACCTAAATATGCACTCTTTTCCAAGTTATGCACACTAAATAGGCACAGCTAATTGAGGATCCTATCAATTAACTACAACAAGAACGAAGTTGAACAAATAGAAATCTAGCTAATAATTTGTTATCACATAACCAAGAAGTTCATCACTCAATAGGTTCCATCAAAACCTTAAATAAAGATTTAGCTACTTATAATCAAAGAAACAAGATAGATAATTGAATTCATAATTAAAGATTCAATGTAAAAGAAAGAAAGACGTTGAGAGAGCTCTCTCTTACTAGTTTTCTTGCAAAAGTAGTCAATAATACAATACATGCCTCCTTTGGGCAAATCCTAATATTAAATATAGGGTTTAGATTGCATAATTTACGTTTTAACAAATTTGGCCTTCAAAATCTCGGCTTCCACCGTGGTTCGATCGCAGCCGCGATCGCGGTGCAATCGCGGTGGATCAAGTCCTCTGAACTTTAAAAACTTCCGTAGACCTCTTCTACCGCGGTTCTATAGCGGTCGCGGTGGAACCGCGGCCAAACAGTGTTGCGGAATCTCCAAGCTATTTTCAGCACAAACTCTGAACTTGTTCCACACATGGCCTTTTTCACCATCTTATGACTCCAAAACTGCTCCTTTAGTCTTCCTTAGCCCATGTGTACCTATAACACACTAAAACTACTAATAAGAGCATTTTGGCATCATAAATAACATCAAAACAACAATAAAGTGTGATTATTTAGGGTATAAATATAGTCAAATTCACCTATTATCATGTCCTCTTATTTTTCTTCACATCTGGGTGTGCCTCAGGATTCTTTGATTGCCCCCGTTTATGTTTCTACTCTGGTGGGAGATTTGTTTGTTGTGGACCGTGTGTATCGGTCGTGTATGGTCACTATTTGTGGTTTTGAGACCAGAGCTGATCTTTTATTGCTCGATATGGTTGATTTCGATATTATTCTGGGCATGGACTGGTTGTCGCTCCATCATGCTATTCTTGATTGTCACGCCAAGACCGTGACACTGGCTATGCTAGGCATTCCATGTATTGAGTGGAGTGGTACTCTAGGTCACACCCCCAGTCGTGTTATTTCCTTTCTCAAAGCTCAGCGTATGGTTGAGAAGGGGTGTGCTGCTTATCAAGCTTATGTGAAGGATGTTAGTGTTGACACTCCTTCTATTGATTTAGTCCCAGTGGTACGTGATTTCTCTGATGTATTTCCAGCCGATCTCTCGGGCATGCCGCCCGATAGAGATATGAATTTAGGTATTGACTAATTTCTGGGCACTCAGCCCATTTCTATTTCTCTGTACTGCATGGCTCCTCATGAGTTGAAGGATCTGTTACAGGAGTTGTTGGGTAAGGGTTTCATTCGACCCAACATTTCTCCTTAGGGTGCTCCAGTGTTGTTTCTGAAGAAGAAGGACGGTTCTATGCGTATGTGCATTGACTATCGCCAGTTGAACAAAATTACAGTGAAGAACCGGTATCCTTTGCCACGTATTGATGACTTATTTTATCGGCTACATGGCGCACATGTGTTCTCCATGATTGATTTGCGCTCTAGTTATCATCAGCTGAAGATTTGGGAGCCAGATATCCCGAAGACTGCCTTCCAGACTCAGTATGGTCACTACGAGTTCCTCGTTATGTCTTTCGGGCTGACTAATGCCCCAGCAACTTTCATGCCTTTGATGCACGGTGTATTTCGGCCATATCTTGACTCGTTCGAGATTGTTTTCATTGATGATAGTTTGGTATACTCCCGGAGTCGGGAAGAGCATGAGAAACACATGAAGATAGTGCTTCAGACTCTAAGGGAGAAGCAATTATATGCAAAGTTCTCTAAATGCGAGTTTTGGCTGAGTTCGGTGGCATTTCTAGGCCACGTGGTGTCGAGCGAGGGTATTCGAGTGGATCCGAGGAAGGTGGAGGCCGTGCAAGGTTGGCCCAGGCCCTCATCAGCTACTGAGATTCGTAGTTTCCTTGGTTTGACGGGTTATTATCGTTTCTTTGTGAGGGGTTCTCTTCGATCGCAGCACCTATGACCAGATTGACCCAAAAGGGTGCCCCTTTTCAGTGGACCGAGGAGTGTGAGGCGAGCTTTCAAAAGCTCAAGACAGCTTTGACTTCGGCCCCTATCGTGATATTGCCTACCGGTTCGGGGTCCTATATAGTTTATTTTGATGCCTCACGAGTTGGACTCAGAGTAGTATTGATGCAGGACGGAAGGGTGATTGCCTACATGTCCTGACAGTTGAAGGTGCATGAAAAGAACTACCCTATCCACGATATTGAGCTAACTGCCATTGTTCACGCTTTAAAGACTTGGCGTTATTATTTGTATGGGGTTGCTTGTGAGATTTACACTAATCATCGGAGGTTGCAGCGCTTGCTTAAGTAGAAGGACCTGAACATGCGTTAGAGGAGATGGTTGGAGTTGTTAAAAGACTATAATATTACTATTCATTATCACCCTGGCAAGGTTATTGTGGTTGCTGATGCCTTGAGTCACCGGCGGAAAGTTTGGGGAGTTTGGCATATCTACCAGCTTCGGTGAGACCTGTGGTGATGGATGTTCAGGCTTTGGCCAGAAAGTTTGTTAGATTGGATCTTTCGGAGCACAACCGGGTTCAGGCCTGTATGGTTTCTCGGTCTTCTCTATTTGATCGCATCAGAGAGCGACCGTTTGATGACCCTTATTTACTTGATCTTAGGGACAAGGTTTGGCGTGGTGATGCTCGAGATGTTACCATCGAAGATGACGGAGTGATGAGGATGCAAGGGCGTATTTGTGTGCACAATGTAGATGATCTTCGAGAGTTAATTTTAGCTGAGGCCCATAGCTCGCGGTATTCCATCCATCCGAATGTCGCGAAGATGTATCAGGACTTGATGTAGCACTATTGCTGAAGGCGGATGAAGAAGGATATAGTTGACTATGTTTCTAGGTGCTTCAACTGCCAGCAGGTGAAGTATGAGCAACAGCGTCCGGGTGGGTTATTGCAGCAGACTGAAATCCCAGAGTGGAAGTGGGAGCGCATCACCATGGGCTTCGTATCTGGACTTCCACGGACTGTGAGTAAGTTTGATTCTATATGGGTCATTGTGGATCAGCTGACCAAGTCCGCCCATTTCATACCTGTGTGCACAATTTACTCATCGGAGCAATTGGCGGAGATCTATATCAGGGAGATAGTCTGGTTGCATGGTATTCCAGTTTCCATCATTTCAAACAGAGGCACTTAGTTTACTTCACTGTTCTGGAGGGCCGTGTTGTAGGAGTTAGGTACACGGGTGGATCTGAGCACATCATTTCACCCCTAGACGGATGGCCAGTCTGAGCGCACTATTCAAATTTTGGAGGATATGCTTTGTACGTGCGTGATCGAGTTTAGAGGTTTATGGGATCGTTTCCTGCCACTGGCGGGGTTTTCTTCTAACATCAGCTATCAGTCCAGCATTCAGATGGTGCCATATGAGGCCCTATATGGTAAGAGGTGCATGTCTCCAGTGGGTTGGTTCGAGCCGGGCAAGGCTAGGTTGCTAGGTACTGAGATGGTCCAGGATGCAATGGACAAGGTCAAGGTGATTTAGGATAGACTCCGTGCAGCCCAGTCCAAACAGAAGAGTCATAAAGACAAGAACGTTCATGATGTGGCATTTATGGTTGCGAGGGGGTTCTACTTCGGGTCTCGCCCATAAAGGGCATCATGAGATTTGGGAAGAAAGGGAAGCTGAGTCCGAGATTTATTGGTCCTTTTGAGATTTTGAGGCGTGTTGGGGAGGTTTCTTATGAGTTGGCCTTACCTCCTAGCCTAGCCAGAGTCCATCTAGTAATTCATGTCTCTATGCTCCGGAGATACCATGGTGACCCGTCGCATGTGTTGGATTTCAATTTAGTTCAGCTGGACAAGGATTTATCCTATGTTGAGGAGCTAGTAGCCATTTTGGACAGGCAAATCAGAAAGTTGAGGTCAAAGAACATCACTTCGGTGAAGGTCCAGTGGCGGGGTCAGCTGATCGAGGAGGCGACTTGGTAGACCGAGCAGGATATGCGCAGCCAGTACCCTCATTGATTCACTACTTCTTGTATGTTTTCTATGCTAGTTCAAGGACGAATAAATGTTTAAGTGAGGGAAAGTGTAATGACCTGGCCAGTCATTTTTTAAATTTACGCCTCGATCCCCAATTAACTACTTCCCCTAAGTTCTTTTCTGCTGTTGTGGTTTGTCGGGATGTTCGGTTCTAGAATTTGGAGTGTTTTGGGAAACTTAGTCCCTAAATGAGATCTTTATAGTTGAAAAATGGCCCGTATTCGGAATAGTGTTAAGACGACCTCAAAATAGAAATCTGATGGTTCCGTTAGCTCTGTTAGGTGATTTCGGGGTTGGGAGCATGTTCGGAATGTATTTTGGAGGTCTGTAGCTCATTTAGGCTTGAAATGCCGAAGTTTGGAATTTTGGAAAATTTGGTCGATAGGCGAGATTTTGATCCGAGAGTCAAAAAGGAATTCTGACAGTTGCAAAAGCTTCGTTAGGTGATTTTGGATATATCTGCAAGTTTTTAGGTCATTTGGACATCGTTTGGTCGGGTTTTTGATAGTATGTAGGTTTCGGAAGTTTTGGGTGAAACTTTGGCTTGAATCCGCCATAATTTGATGATTTTTGTGTCTAATGATATGTTTTAATGATTGGAACAAGTTCGTATCGTGATTTGGAGTAGGTTGGTGGTTTTGGTTGAGGACCCGGGGGCCTCGGGGGTATTTTCAGGGGTCAAACATACCATTTTGAGTTGATGAAATAGGTCAGATTTGCTGTCATAAGTGTTGCAGACGATTGCTCTATGCAATCGCAATAGGGTGATACGATCGCATAGAAGGCTTGGGAGGAGGCTCAGAATTTGTTCTATGCGATCTCGAAAAGGGTTATGTGATCGCATAGTTGTGGATAATTGTTCTCTACAATCGCGAATAGTCTATGCGATCGCATAGTGGAAAGGTTAGGGGTCCCAGGTCCAATATTTTATTCTATGCGATCGCGGAGTTGGGAGTGGGATCGCATAAGGCTATTTTGTTTAGCAATGCGATCGCAATGTGGTGTGCGAGATCGCATAACATAAATATTTGAGGCAGAAAAGTTGTTCTATGCGATCACAATAAGGTTCATGTGATCGCATAGAGCATTTCACTTGGCAGACAAAAACAATATAATAATTTCATCTGCGAGGGTTTCACCATTTTTGCAAAAAATCAAGCTAGGGAGCTCGGTTTTGATTGATTTTTCAAGTGCTTTTTAGAGACAACTGTTGGGTAACGATTTCTTACTCCCTTGTGATCATTATTCACTAATCTAAACTCAAATTCTTCCTTTAATTTCGGATTTGGGGTGTAAATTGAGGTAAGTTTCTTAGAACAAACCTCGATGATTTGGAGGGGCAAACGAACTCCAATTTCGATAAATTTTATATGGTTAGACTGGTGAAAGTACGAGGGTTCTGAAAAAATAAAAATATATCTATTCCAAGCCGATGGATAAGGGGTATTTTCATCATTTCATCTATTTTCGTGTCGTAGCTTTAATTTTTATCAGTGTAATTAGTTACTTGCGATGTTATTTACACTATGTAATTGGTTTGAATAGATTTGGGCCACTCGGAGTCAGATACTCATGGCAAATGAGTCATTTCTTAATTGTTTTATACCGGAATTGAGGTAAGTGACTTGTCTAACCTTGTGTGGGGGATTTTTCTCCCCTGGGATATATATTGTTGATTTAAATGCCTTGTACGCGAGGCGACGGACGTGTACTTGCGCAAATTGTTTAAAAACCACTTTACTTGAATTGCTGAATCAGTGTTATCTTTGTTAGTTTGATTGATTTAATTGCAAGAATTATCCTATGTTAGCTTGGGAAGCATGATTAGATAGGATTAACTGTCTAAATGCCTACTTGTCTTAATTGAATTTCCTAGAACATGTTGAGACTGGATTTAGTTGTTAATTGTAGCGGTGTACTTCATACCTCTTTGTGTTTTCTCTTATTTGATTGCGTTTGTGTTCTATGGACTACGGGTTCGATTCCCGGAGATCTGGTGCTACTAAGGTAAAGGATTGCAGGTTCAATTAGCGGAGATCATGTGATTTTAATATAAAGGACTGTGGGTTCAATTCCCGGAGATCCTATGATACTGATATAAAGGACTGCAGGTTCAATTCCCGGAGATCCTGTGATACTGATATAATGGACTGCAGGTTCAATTCCCATATATCATGTAACATTAATATATGGACTGCGGGTTTGCTTCCCGGAGATCCTGAGCTGCTGAGTATGAATGGACTGCGGGTTCAATTCCTAGAGATCCTGAGTTATTGATTTGTACTTGTTGTGTTCTTTTCTCTTTGCTGGGTTAACTGTAGATGACTTGTAGTGTTTATCTAGTTTTGATGTTATTTCAGATTTACTCCTACCTTGCACTGTTCGATATTATTATCATTAGTTTTACTATTCTCCGTAGGGCCCTAACCTTCCTCGTCACTACTCCATCGAGGTTAGGCTTGGCATTTACTATGTACCGCCGTGGTGTACTGATGCTACTCTTCTGCACACTTTTGTTGTGCAGATCCAGGTCCATTTGATCAGACGCACTACCAGTGATCTAGGAGTATTTTCAGGAGACTCGAGGTATGCATCTGCTACATCCGCAGATCCGGAGGGTCTTCTTCCGTTCTTCCCTAGTGATGCCAGTTATTTCTTTTATTTTGGCTGTATAGATATTCTTGGTTTATAGAGCCACAGTTATACTCTCTTAGCCTATGTTTTCCCGTGAGTTTTCGGGTCTTGGTGGTATATATTCTGGTATTTTGGTAAAGTGTGTGTGCCGAGCGGTACCTATTACATTTGTCTATGTCATTCTGTTGTTATTTTAATTGTTGCTCATAAAAGTTGTATATTCCGCATTATGTTAGGCTTACCTAGTCGCGTAGACTAGTTGACGTTATGACATGTTCACGATTGGTGAACTAGGGTCGTGACACTTTGAGACTTACTGCAGTACAATATCTTATTGGTAATCAATTGTGTTTCTCCAAAATTGTAATAATTAGCTCTTCTTGAGCTCTCAATTAATTTTGTATTACCACATTTCATCAACATCCATATGGTAAATATCTCTTTTAAAGAGAAAGTTATACTATTATGGTTATGGTAAAAAATATACGCAAGATCTGTTTCTTGCATCCCTATTATTCTTTAATAATCACATTACCAAAATATTTGACGTAAATAGGTACATGACCAATGACCATTCATGCCATAATAATGCAATTTTTTTATATCATCTCAAACTTCCTTTTAGAGGTGAGTGTGGTATATTCACTACAACTAGCATATTCATATTATTCCAAAAATGAATATGTATTCATAAATAACATGTTGTCACATTCACATCATGAATGGACCATAATCATCTATATGTGCTATATAAAATCTCATATCAAATCGATGATAAATATTACTTTCACAGAGTGTAGGATTAGTTTAAGAATCCTTATTATTCTCATTATCGCAATGATGACGATTATAATTTCATTTATTGCCACATCCACATCCATTGATACCTTCAAGGTAATAATTTTTTCTTCTTTGAGACTTATCACATTCTCTTAAGAAAATGAGAATAGAGAAAATTCAACGGGACGGGTGTTCACTTCTTGTGCTCACGATCATATATGACTTTGATCATGGCAAGACGTAGAAAATTTATCATTTCGGGTGGTGATAATTTCTTACAAACTTCATTGGAGTTGTAATCAAAATTTATTGTCTTTGTTTGTTTTTAAAATAAAATTATAGAATAAAAGACAAAAGTACTGTAAAATATTTACCTTAAATCCAGAATTTAATCATGAAGGAAATTTATAGAGCAATGGACAATCATTATGATCAACCCCATAGCTTCTACACAACTGGTTAGAGTCCCATGCTGGTAACGTGTTATAAAAAAACAAAAGTAGAAGAACAATATTGGAGAGAAAGAGAGACAGGAAATTCTTATTGAATTTTGGGATTAATTACAATGGAATAGAACCCTCTATTTATAGGGAAAGGATGACTTAGCAACCAAATAATAAACTCTAGAATTTCTCTTAATATAGACATTCACTATAAATAAAATTCTATTTATATCAAAATTGCAGTACTTTGGTAAAAGGAAAAATAGCACAAATATCACTAAGACTTCAAGTACACAACTGTAAATTACTTTGACAAAATAAAAAAGGACATTTGACGATACCGGCGATAGGGCAGTCCGAAACCAAAATAATGAGTTTTGTGACACAAAATACTTTTATACACTTAAAAGAAAAGTTAAATTTTCTAACTAAAATGCGGTATTTTTAAAGTAAAACGCAGTATAATACTGCATTTTACAAAAGTGCAGTATTATACTGCATTTTTCCTATTAAAATAACGCTCTCCTTCTTCCCCACAATAGAAACCAGAAGGTTTCAATTAAGAAAACCACCAGCGGTCCCCCACCCCTGATTTTAAAAAAAATCAATTGAACCTCACCCGTCACCCAAAAAGTGAAGATTGTAGGTGCCACATTCAACCCAAGCCTACGATTATTGTGGGTTCCTCAATTCGGACTCAAAATTACAAATTTCTGACTTTTTAAAAAACATAAATCGAGGTATTCCGATTTAGTTTATGTCGAAACTCTAATAATAATGCATATTTACTTTCTTGAATGTGTTTCCACAATATTTTGAGTTTTATTTGCGATTAAATTTATATGTTATTTTTATCCGGATTAATTATTAGTGTTTAAAAAGACAATTTAAAGTTCAGAAATAATTTTTCTTGTTAAGAAAAATGTTCATAAATTTCTTTTAGTGTTTTATATGTAATTTCGTGGATTTTATGTTATTAAAATATGTTTGTTGTTTTTATTTAGTTTAGATTATTTATTTATTCAAAGAATAGTGCTCTTTTAGCATAGTAAATATAGAGCCTTTTAGCGTAGTAAAATATATAGCCTTTTAGCATAGAATCTCTGTAGTTTAAGAATCTACTAACTACAAATTATATCCAGTTACACTTCAAAAGAATTCAGAATAGCTTGGTGCTAGAGGGGCTTAAATATGGAGCTGAAACTCATAGATGTATACTCTGTCCAATTAAATAATTAAATATTTAATTTACAAAACTAAAACAAAATTTTAAAAATATTAAAATTGACACATATAAGAATTCAGGATAGCGTGGTGTAACTGGGCCTCAAATATCGAGCGTGGAACCCATAGTTTGGTGCTATTGAGCCCCAATAAGTTGAATGTTGGACTACCATATCATTATCCCAATTCAAAAGATCATGCTAAAAAATAAGATGTAACAAGATTGTGGAACATAATTTTATTTGATAGATTTTGCAACATACACAAGTACAGACACTTATTACAAAAATAAAACACCAGGTTTATCCTTGATAGCTTGGTACATTCGACGAACTTGCAACAGGAGCTGGATTACCACAACCACCCACACCAGTTGAAGGACATTGACGAAGGTTGTGACATGTTTGCGAGCATGCACTACATTTACACGCATAAACGGTATCACCAACATCCATTTGGTTCTGTATACGCATTCTCTTTTGCACTTATATCTTGCGCAAATAGTCCTTGTTACACATTTTAAATGGTTCCGGTGGCCAATAATGCTCAGCACCCAATGGCTGCAACTGACCACTATATGCATCTACATATGCAGCAACATTGTATTGCCTTGGTTATCACTAAACAAATTTGTTGAAACCACTTCAAGACATGTGCACACGGCATGTGATAGATGGTCAATTTCCTATATGAACACAACCTGCTGGCTTAAATCACCATCTGTAGATTATTATCTCGGTGTCCACGGATAACGGTGCGAACTTCAAAAACACCCTGGTCGTGATCGTACTATAAAAGTGAATGACAATCCTCATGTACTTCTCAAATTTTTTCATAGGTATTGGCATAAATTGAACACTTCTGTCCATCAATTATGATGCAGCTCTATGCTGTCAACAAATGTCTATGCAATATATTTGAATGTCATCCGGAGCATGGCAATGACAGGCAATCCACTTACAGACTTCAATAAGCCGTTAAATGACTCTGACAAATTTATTGTCAAGGCTCCCCATCGTCTGCCACCATAAGCATGCAATGTTCGCATGTGAAGTTCATGTCCCATCAACCAAGTATAAGCTCATGGATTGCTTCCATGCGCCTCGTGAATTTGCACTGCTGGTGCTCCATTGTAGGCATCCACATTAAATCATGTAAGGCTTTGTCGTGACATTTCTTCTGGAAATTGATCTTTAGGTGCCTCACAAAGTAACGGTGGTAGGCATAAGGTTCCTGCCATTCAGGCAAAAGTCGTAAGGAATTTAAAATACCACCATATCGATAAGATATTAGACAAATACCTGAATGCTATTTGACAACGTGCTGCTTTAAGTGGTTAATAATGTCCATATCTATTTGCTTTCAGTGGCATAAATGGCAAAAGCTAGTGAAAATATTTATCTGTTGGCATCTACTACAACTGCGATCAAAAGCTTAATATCATACTTTTTATAGGCATGAGTACCATTTATGAAAATTATTGGACGATAATGCACAAATCTGTCAATTGTTGGTTTAAATGACTAGAACACATAGCTTAAAATATATTCGGGTCTGTCCAGACTCTGATCACGCCTCCATTCAACAACTATCCTAGGGTTAAAGTGTTTCAATGCTGCCATGTACCTGGGTAAAGATGAAAATGACTTATCCTCTCCAAAGAGTGTTTGCGCCCTAGATATGCCTTTCCTTTTTTATAGTACACCCATACTCCTGGTGGATGGTTGTAATACACTCTTTAATCTTGAGCCTAATGGAAACTTCCTAGTATGGAATCAAGACAAGAGAAATCAAGTCTACATCCAAGTTGAAGTGATTGTCATTGAATGTGTGCATTTCATATCTGTGGGTGCTAATATATTTACCCACTTTCACAACCCTGATTTTTTCTTGTTGGCACGCAACATCTAGTGACAACTCATAAAGTTTCTACAGTATACAGCCTTGTATACTTCCGTAGTTAACTCCCTTACTGTCATCTCACGACACTCTCTTACGATGTAGAGTTGTATAGCCCTGATTAGGCGAGCTTTATCAGAAAAATACATACCCTTTTCCAGCACTGCTAATCTAGACTCATCCTACATTGCTGACTAAAATTTGTTAGCATCGCTTGTGAAGGCATCCACATCCGACATACTTGGAAAATTATAAGGTAGGGAAAATTCCCTCATGAAACGGCACGTGGGACTCTTACACTCTTAGTCTAACGGAGGTGGATGAGCATGCTCCCTCGTCAGCTCAGGTTCGGCATTCACATCCTCCTTATTATCACCCCCATCAGGAAAGAGTGTGTCATCTCTAGACTCATCGGAATTGTTATCATAATCACTATTATTTTCCTGACTCTGCGCTTCTGTCAAATCACTACTGAATATGTCATCTATGGGCAATTGTGTGAGGACAGTGATCACGGCCAACTATGTCTTATAAAAGACAATGCGGTCGCTATCAATATAATCTGGTTTATTAAGTCCAGAGTCGAATCCCAGAGAGAATTAACCTATCAATTGCAACTTTCAAAACCCAACAATACTCTTGAATCAGCTTCCCAAACTTTTGAATATATTTGTGGATGATTTTCTACTAACTAGTTTTTGCAAGAAACTAAAGAATTGAAGAAAATAATTGAATGTGATGTAAAGAATAATGAGAAAGACTAAGGTATTGATTTCCCCTATTGATGGAATCCCGTCTATTTATGCTCATACAAATTGTCAATATTTTTCTATCAATCATGAACTCTATTTTTACCGTAATTCTTTGCCGAGCAATTACAATAATTTACTATTGCACTCTTCCGAGCTACCCTAGCTAGCTTTAATTTTCACAGCTCAATTTAGATTGCACCCAAGGTTTCGTTACTCCTAACCCCACCTTTACGCCCACAATTATAGATTCCTCCAATAATCAAGGTGTGGTGTTGTTCAACAATAACCTAAATATGCACTCTTCTCCAAGTTATGCACACTAAATAGGAACAACTAACTAAGGATCCTATCAATTAACTATAACAAGAACGAAGTTGAACAAATATAAATCTAGCTAATAATTTGTATTCACATAACCCAAAAGTTCATCAATCAATAGGTTCCATCAAAACCTTAGATAAAGATTTAGCTACTCATAATCAAGAAAACAAAATAGATAATTGTTCATAATCAAGAATTCAATGTAAAAGAAAGAAAGATGTTTAGAGAGTTCTCTCTTACTAGTTTGCTTGCAAAAGTACTCAATAGTACAAAACTTGCCTCCTTTGGGCGAATCCTAACAATATATATAGGGTTTAGGTTATACAATTGTGTTTTTACACTTTAGTCCTTAAAAAATTCCGCCTTCCACCGCGGTGGCGGTGGAGCCGCTGTGGATCAAGTCTTCTTCATCTTCAAAACATCCGCAGGCCTATTCTACCGCGGTCGCGGTGGAACCGCGGTCGCGGTGGAACCGCGGTCAAACAGTGCCTTAGATTCTTCTGCCTATTTCAATACAATTTCTTGACTTGTTCCACACTTGGCCTTTTTCACCTTCTTTTGACTCCAAAATCGCTCTTTTAGCCTTCATTGACTCTTGTGTACCAATAATACACTAAAAACACTAATAAGAGCATTTTGTCATCCTAAATAATATCAAAACAACAATAAAGTGTGATTATTTAGGGCATAAATATAGTCAAATTCACCTATTATCAGTCAGGAACATCAAGTTGCTCATTTTCACTGCACAAAAAAACAAAATTCTAAGCTACACAACTTGAAAAATACTTGACATATAGCTATATCACTTCACTTACAAGTCGTACTGTGTTGACGTTCCATGATGGACATTTTCTTGTTGGTGATGAATCCCGGATGGACCACCGTGGTCCAACACGCCTGAACTACACATATTCCAACTAGGACCGGGGTTGTCACGATCCAAATTTCATAACCTATAGTGCTTGCGCCTCTCCTGAAAACAAGACCAGCCAACAACCCCAAATCCTCTTCTTAACAACTAATAGACATAAGCGAGTAGAAATACAACTTATTGACATTTAAATATATTAATATCATCCCAATACAATCCGATCGGGTGTCACAAGTCACGAGCATCTAATGAGTAAAGGAACTACTACTAGCCAACAATGTATAGATAAATACAAGATAAATACTGGAATACAAAGAAGGAAGTGCGGTACAGCGAACGCTAGCGGTCACCTTGCTCAACTAATACCATAAGGTCTTCTGCCCTGCTAATAACCAGCTAATGGGTGAACAATACCTGCAATTGCACGCAAGGTGCATGGAGTAAAGTGAGTACCAACTCAGTGGTAATAAGGGAGAATAATAACTGAATGATAAGAAAACACGTATGGGCACACCAAAATGCTATACCAGACAGTACAATTCCTTTAAGAAAATTGTAATACTGTGAAAATCCTTAAGAAAAGTCCAAAATCAGTTAAAAATATCACTTTTGGAAATATTTTTTACAAATATCCCTTTTCTTTTTCAATAGCCAAGCATATGAATGCTATATCAGATAGAGCAAGTCGACTCATAAGTCGGCCCCTTTGGCACAACACTCCTCAACATGTAACACCAGGGTATCTGGTCAACAAGGCAAGTAACAGTACGTATGCCAATGAAATATGAGTGCTAATATCATGCCACGTTGTACAAACAGGAGTAAGTGCGTGGATGCAATGCAATGCATATGACCGATGTGGCGTGAAGCCCGATCCTTTTGGGTACCCGCGCTCACTGTGGGGGCTCAGACTCCGGAGGGCCTCCTACAGCCTAAGCACAATAATACTGCAGCATGCAGTCCGATCCATATAACATGTCACTGCAACGTGCAGTCCGATCTATATCATATATTATTGCGACGTGCAGTCCGATCCATGCAATATGCTACTGTGGCGTGTAGTCCGATCAATGCAATATACAACTTTGGTGTGCAGTCCAATCCATGCAATATACTACCGCGGCATGCAGTCCGATCCATGCATGTATATGCTATGCACACATATCACCCGAGGCCTGACAGCCTCCTTCATATCACTCGAGGCCTGAAAGCCTCCTCGCATCACTCGTCATGCCCTCACATATAACCCTCGGTCTCAATTAGTCCAGGAATAGTCAATAGCCCGACAGGCATCAGTTAAACCATAATACGCAGCTCAATGATAGTTCATATATCGTTAAATCTCCAAGTTTGAGTAAAATATAGCTGAGTTCATAAAATAGTGCAAATCACACGGAGTGAGTTCATAAAGTTAGGAAAAAATGATGATAGTTCATAAAGAGTTCAAAAAGTCGGCAATAAGCACCAACTATGGCAATGAGCCCAAATCATAACGATAGCAACAAATTATATGCAAATACGCGGTAAAAACCAACAACCGGGACGGACAACCTCACGATCCCCAATGGTGCTCTACCCCATGCTCTGGTCCAGCATGCAAGTCACCTTAATACAACACTAAAATGCGAAAATCCGGGGTTTCAAACCCTCGGGATATCATTCCCAAGTATTACTCACCTCGAGCCTGGCAAAATCTCAAGCTCGCGACGCCTTTGCCCCTCAAATCGGCCTCCACGCGCGTCGAAACTAGCCAAAAATAGAGCGAATACATCACAATGTACAAATGAGACAATACCCATTCGAAGACAATCGAATTATAGCAAGAACCTCAAAATTAGCAAAACTCGAGCCCCCGGGCCCGCTTCTCAAAAAATTACAAAACTCACATTTCCGGAATCCTCATCTCGCCACGAGTCCATACATCTAAAATTTATCAAAATCGGAGTTCAATTGGGAAACCAAATCCCAAATTTATATAGCAAACATTAAGCCCTAATTTCATCAATTTTATATCCAATTTCAGAGACTTAATGGACGAATCTTCGATAAAATCATGTATTTAACTCATAAAACTTACCACCAATCGATTCCCAGTTGAAACCCTCTTAATTCCTTGCCAAAAGCTCCCAAGCTTGCTCAAAAATGGAGGAGAATAAACACAAGTCGCAAATGAAATGTTATAAAAACAGGTCTGCCCAGGTGATTTTCCTTCCATGCGATCGCGAACCAAGTCTTGCAATCGCAATGCACAAAAATTCTACAGCTTAAAAATGAACTATGCAAATGCATAATCACCCATGCGAACGCGATGAACCATTTTCCAGAACTATGCGATCGCGAACCACCTTGTGCGAACGCACAAAACAAAATTCCACATGCACAAGTTACTTCTATGTGATAGTGACCACCGCATAGGCCAAATACCTGCAACATCTGATCTACAATTTCCTGCAACCTATTAAGTCCAAAATTGGTCCGATTGACCCTCCAAAATCACCCCGAGGCCCCCGGGACCTCAACCAAAACAACCAACCTACTCCAAAACATCATACGAACTTGTTCCAATCATAAAAAAGGTCCTTAAACACAAAAATCATCAAATTAAGATGGATTCAAGCCCAAGTTTCAACTATAACTTCTGAAACCAACATTCAATAAAACACTCGACCAAACGATGTCCAAATGACCTGAAAATTTGCAGACATATCCATAATTACCTAAGGAAGATATTGCAATGGACGGAATTCGACTCCGACTCCAGGATCAAAATCTCACCTATCAACCAGATTCCACCAAAATTCCAACTTTGCCAGCTTCCGATTGACGTTTCTAAAACAAGCTTCCTTCTAAGATGCTATGTGCCTTATTTTCAACAAAAACCAACCCGAATCAATTCTGAAACACCAAATACTGATAACAAAATATGAAGAAACAATAGAAGGGAAAAACAGAGCAATAACACATGAGACGACGGTTCAGGTCGTCACATCCTCCCTAACTTAAACAAATGCTCGTCCTCAAGCATACCCAGAGTTGTACTTGAAGCAACCTAATAACTGAATGACCTTACCAAGCATATACTCGGGGTGATCCCACGTCACCCTATATTATATAGATATGATAACACAACATAGTTGGAATTTCACAGTCCATCTAAACCATAGACCACGTTGCACTTCCCGAAATCACACACCGGATCAGAACCCCACATCTATACTCAGAATAAACCCGAACCAACTGTAATGACCCATACTCTCCACTCTAAGTGAGACCATATGATATACTACACAGCCCAAACACTCGAGGCGATGGCATCTATTTACGGCAATTGCCCATAATAACCAAATACTAATAGAAAAAACCTTTTTATTAGCTAAAGTCTTATTCCAACACCTTCATATACTGCACACGGCAACTAAAACACGCGATATACCAAACCCATCTCTCAGATTAACCATTCATGAATCCATTTCCCTCTTGTCTGATACCACAACATATTTCAGAGCCAAACCTCAATATTACCTTTCTAACCAACTGAAATCACATATGCTCACACTCATTAATGACTCCAACGATCATATCGACTATAACACACCACTCTAGTGATACGACACCTCAACACCGGTCTACGCCACGACGTGCATAACATAGGCTCCAATAGGAAACGATCTAAACACACTCAAATCATGAAAACTGACTCAAATGAAGGAGCTGTAATTAAAATTCCTCTATATCATCACAACACAGAATTGAGATCTTGTCTCACATCATAGAAATAGAGTACCTGAATCCTTCCCGAAATGTCATAACATCATATGTCCTTGCCACAACGCGCAATTCTATCCAAACACTATTACCCATGAAGCACCTCAAGTCACCATATTCAACACGGCCAGCCATGCACAGATTGAGGTCTAGAACCAAGCAATCCATCACACCCACGGTAAAGCAATTCATATATACTATTCAATCCTAATGCTCTATTCGCCGAACAACATCCAATAAAAACTTTCTTCAGAAACCAGGAAGCAAGGCATAAGAAGTAACATGTAGAAAATGATTCTACACATCACACTGTTGCGGCATGCAACCCGCTTCAGTTAACATACCCGTGGCGGCGTGCCACCCGATCCAGATATCATACCCGTGGCGGCGTGTCACCTGATCAGCACATATATCTCACAAAAGAAGACACACATCGAGTAAATTTTGCTCATTACAATAAACACATATAGCCACAAGCTCGACCACAAGAAACGCATCCAAAAAAGTCTCGCAATCCCGGAACTGAATCAATGGTAGAAACCTCTGCACTTACATCAGCCACAAAGGCTCAATTAACAAAGCAATACTTGCCAACCATCAGATGTTCTTTGGAATACAACTACCTTACTATAACATAATCTGATGCACTCTGCTACGCAACATGTGGCATTTTCCGACATAGTCCATATCACATTAGTCTAGACAATCTGACGTTAGGACAAACAGTCTGCAATTATATATCATGACCCCAAATTTATTATACCAAGCATAGAAAAATCCACTAGAATTTCCAATTTCCAATTGCCGCTAAACGTTGCTGATACACACGATCTACAACCACTACATAGCCAGGTCATGAGAACTCCTAGTCTCTAACACATATATAACACATGAATCACTACGCTTGATCCCATACTCCGCCATATGAATACATAACACACATCAAGCATTCATTCATACAACAAAAGACATTCAGAAATTTCCCTATGCCATCAACAATTCAATCATCACACTCGATTCAACAAGAGAATACCACAATACCACCCGATATTATCAGTTTACATTACCTCAATCATCTGAAGATCGATTCTTTACTCACCTGCAGCTGCCCGTGCTGCTCAAGAATTTAATGATTTCCCATTATGAACTGAACCACAATCCTGAACACGCAAATCTCAATTCTCCATAACATAACACAAAGACCATATCACGCCATGATAACATGAGAACTTCTATCTCTCTCCTGCGCCGCAGACATCGACGCACTCAACTGTTCAAGAACTTTCACGATCCCATATAGAGGAAAATCATTACACACTCCATGCTTTGCATACTCATAGAAATATACTCATCTTCAAACCACGGTGAAACACATCAAGAACCCTTTTTCCCAATTCCATTACACAAGCTAAACTGCCAGGACTAAATTCTTCTACCCAAACCAAGCTAAGAAAACTTGCAGCATGTAAGAGCTTTGCTGCACAATACTTGTAAGACTCATTACCTTGAACACATACAAAGAATTAATCATACCCTTATCATACTAATTCGATTTATTATCAAGCTGTTTTATTTATCCAATTCCCATCCTGATTCATCATTACTTTGATATTCTTCCTTGTTGTAGCACCACCATACCTCAACTCGGGTTTACCACACGAGACTCGCACATAAGACCACACTGTCTAAGACCCATATGCCATTGAATACCCTTTCAAATGTTTCCCAGAGATACCACATTCCAGAATACTTTACTTAGAAGAACTTTCTGCGAACCTGAACTCGTTACCATTACCTTCCAAATGCGGATACACAAAATACCATGAATATCATAAAGTACCACAAGTCTTGATATCTTCTAATGAAAATATAGTCTCTAGCCACATACACAAACTTAAGACACCTGATTGTTACATGCAAAATTTGAACACAGTAAAACTGTTCTTGAGAGTCGTTCATTCTTATTCAACTGTAGATCACTTGACTTAAATGGACAGAACCACTACCTTATTAGCACTCTGACACCGCAGAACATGATTTCATACAAATACAAACAACCATCTTTCCTCTCTATACACTGAGCATTCCTTATCAATAACAACGCAAATCATCCTAGTATTCCTTTACATCTACGAAGTACCATATAACCTTTATCAAAATATTTCCTTCACATGCACCATTATCGGCTCAATTCTATGACCAGACCTGATCCGCTAACATACTTTGAGATAGAACCAATATAGCATACAACAGTGCAATCAGCTAATCCATAGCAACCTCCCCAACTTGGCTCGAAGCCATATACCAGGACACGCTCAATAGTTCTTAATAATTTTACTCTATTGAAAGCACAACACTATAGTGAGATTTAAACTCAAGTCATCCACAAGTTCATGAAAATATAGATCAACTAGTACTGTAATTCTCCACGCCTCTCATATTCACCTCTACCGCAGTTGAGTCCAATTTCTTAAGCGTCCCAAATTCTCAAATTACAACACATACCCTTCAATTACACAAGATATTTTTTTTAACATACACATAAGGATCATACCGCTCAAAACACTCCGTAGGAGATAACCCACCTGCTTCGCCTCATTTTAATATTTCAGCATGTCTTCAACCATCACATACGTCACAAAATCAATTAGTTTTTCTGAATCTATACTCATACCACCACATGAAATGTACTTTACTTTCTAGCTAAGAGACATGTAAATATTCTTCATGTGCCCATAACTTGTGGCTACAGAACAGATCGAAATAGGAAACAAACGCTTAACAACCCATCTATTATCAATCAGACTTCTTCGTCACTACCAAAATCATGTAAATACACCTCGCAGTACCAACATACTCATCACATGGATACCCGTCCTCCAATCTGACTAATAAGGTCATTACCAAACATATAAGTTCAGAACACTTGACTCATACAATCAGCACCTCGGTGCTCAAGCCATAGATAAAGATCCGACCTCAAGTTCTCCAGACTGGCCTAACATGAACTCAAGGAGATTTCCTCTCGTCCCTTGATCAGGGAATCACATGCCATTAAGGCACATATACTACTGAGCGCTCACGTGCGCATACAGACGTGTGGAAGGAATTTAAAGATTTATATCTCAAGCTGAATCAAGTACGCATGATAAGAATTCCAAGAATGGGATGTTTTCCTAAAGGTTCTGCAGCCTATCGAGGATAAATACAGACATCTCCGTACCAATCCGCGAGACTATACTAACCCTGCTAATGACTCGTGAGACCGAGTAACCTAGGCTCTGATACAACTTGTCATGACCCCAATTCCACACCCAATCATGATGGCGCATCTCGTGAAGAAAAGGCCAACCAACAACCCTAAATCCTCTTCTTAACAGCTAATAAATATAAGCGAATATAAATACAACTTATTGACATTAAAATCTATTAATATCATGCAAATACAACCTGACCGGGATGTCACAAGTCACGAGCATCTAATGAGTAAAGGCACAACTACTGGCCAACAATATATCGATAAATACAAGATAAAAACTGGAATACAAAGAAGAAAGTGCGGTTCCGCAAACGCTAGCAGTCACCTTGCTCAACTAACACCATAAGGTCTTCTACCTTGCTATTAACCCGCTACCAGGTGAACAATACCTGCAACTACATGCAAGGTGCGGGGAGTAAAGTGAGTACTTCCAACTCAGTGGTAATAAGAGAGAATAATAACTGAGCGATAAGAAAGCACGTATGGGCACACCAAAATGCTATACCAGACAGTACAATCTGTTTGAGAAAATCGTAATACTGTGAAAATCCTTTAGAAAAGCCTAAAATCAGTTAAAAATATCACTTTTGAAAATCTCTTTTACAAATATCCCTTTTTCTTTTTCAACAGCCATAATATGAATACTATATCAGATAGAGCAATTGAGCTCATAAGTCAGCCCATTGGGCACATCACTCCTCAACATGTAACCCCAGGGTATCTGGTCAACAAGGAAAGTAACAGTATGTATGTGTCACGACCCAAATCCGGTCGTGATGGCGCCCAACAATCCAGCTAGGCCAGCCAGTCCAACAATTTAATTATAACACAATACCAGTCCCCAAATGGACAGCCCAAAAAGAATATATGAGTTTGAGAACTCCAATAATATTAATACTGAACGAAAGTACTGACACTCCCAAAGATCCGGAGTCACAAGTCTAGAGCCTCTAACAAAACCAACAGGAAATAGAGAGTACGATATAGAAGTACTCAAGTCCGAATACAAAATATACAATAACAACTGGAATGAGAGGAGAAGCTAGGCTCTGCGAACGTAGGCAGCTACCTCAGCAACTCGATGTGACAATGTAAACGCCGGAGATGTCCGTCTACTGCTCCTGTGTACCTGAGTCTGCACACAAAGGTGCAGGGAGTAGGGGTGAGTACTAAGTACTCAGTGAGTAACAAATATATACATGTAGCTGACAGGAAGAAATCCACAAAATACCACAAAATGAAGCTACACTACAGTCCGAATCTCCTACGAACTAGCAACAATAATTCCATACAACTACCACAAAGTAATCCAACAAATACAAATGCAATGCAATGCACATAACCGCTACGGCGTGTAGCCCGATCCGGTTTAACGTCGACGGCGCTCACTGGGGGTGTGTACAGACTCCGGAGGGGCTCCTACAGCCCAAGCGCAATACTGCTGCGGCGTGCAGCCCGACCCTCATATCAACTACTGCGGCGTGCAGCCCGATCCCACACTCAGTCCACAATAAGCAATTAAGTCACAAAACAATTCATTTTTCCTTATTTCCAGTTCTCAATTCATAATTTATGAAAAATACTTTAACTTTATTAATTTTGCAAAAGCCGGTGACTTAGCATTTCAAAAGTGTGATTACAATTTTCCAGGACTGAGATCAGTGATTTAAGCAATTATAGCTATCACATAAATACTGTCCTCTAAGGACGCTACAGATCGGCACAAGGCCCCAAACAAGGCTTACAGCCCACAAATATAGCAAATACAGTGTATTTCCAACACTAACAACATGTTATTCACTTTCCGGGATGGACCAAGTCTCAATCCCCAATCACAATCAATCCCGCACCTGCCACGGTGTGCGAGCCACGCCCTATTAGCGTCACAATGTGCTAAGCCGGGGTTTCGAACCCTCAGGCTACAATATACACAAACTACTCACCTTTAGCCGGTCGTAGAATCGTCCGCGATGCCTTTTCCTTTGAATTGCGTTGCCTCGTGTGTAGAATCTAGTCAAATAACAATAATTATATCAATTACGGGTCAAGGAATCATAACTCACTTCAATTTATATGAAATTCGCAAAATTACACTAAGTTGGTAAAACCCGACCCCGGGCCCCACTGCTCGGAAAATTCCGAAATTAGCACCAACGCGATCCTTATCTTGCCACGAGTCCGTGCATATAAAATTTATCGAAATCGGAGTTCAAATGACCCTCCAAATCCAAAAATCCCGTTTTTAATACTTAGGCCACATTTCTTCAAGATTTCAACTCAATTTCATGAAGATTGATGTTAATACTACCATAAATTGACGTTTTTGAGTCAAGAATCTTACCTCCGACGATACCCGATGACTTCTCAGTGATTTCCTCGAGTTTTCTTCTCTCTAGGGCTCAAATGTGTGTTTTTGGGTTGTAAACCCGTAACTCTCTGCTTCTGGATTTTTATTCACTGCCAGATACCATTGTTCATCGCGTTCGCGTGACCCTCTACGCGTTCGCGATGAACAGCCTTGCCTTACCCTTCGCGAACGCGACGCTGGCCACGCGTTCGCGATGCTCAAAACCTGCAACCCTTCGCGGACGCGACGCACCCCACGCGTTCGCGATGTTCAAACTTCCCAGCCACTCGGATCTCCTCTACGCGTTCGCGATGGACCTCCCGCGAACGCGAAGCACAACATCACGACTCTACGCGAACGCGACCTAAGCAACGCGTTCGCGATGCTTAACACCCCAGACCTACGCGAACGCGACTCCTTCACCCGCGAACGCGATGTATAAAAAGCCTTGGCCTTCGCGAACGCGACACTGGTCACGCGAACGCGAAGGCTTAAGGACCTGGGCAGAACCTGCAGTTTTCTGCAGAGTTTTTCCAAGTTCTAATTGCCCGGTTGATGGTCCGAATCCATCCCGAGGCCCCCGGACCCCAACGAAAACCACCAACATACTCCAAAACATGATACGGACTTGTTCCAATCATAAAAACACCATACTAAACATCAAAATCACCAATTAACCACGGATTCAAGCCTAAGTTTCTTCAAAACTTTCAAAACTAACATTCAATCCAAAACCCGATCAAACGATGTCCGAATGACCTGAAAATTTGCAGACATATCCAAAATCACATAACGAAGCTACAGAAATTGTCGGAATTCCATTCTGACCCCCGGATCAAAATCTCACCTACCTTTCGGATTTCGCCAAAATTCAACCTTAGCCAATTCAAGCTTAAAACTACACCGGACCTCCGAATTCAATTCCGATTGTTCTCCTAAGTCATAAATGATCCCCCGGAACTAGTCGAATCATCGGAATCCGGTTCAGAGCACTCTAACTCAATAGTCAACTCTTGGTTGACTTTTCATATTCAAGCTTTCTTCAAACATGCTATTTGTTTCATTTTCTATCCAAATCACTCCTAACTCTCCCGATATATTCTAATACTGATTTAAAAGCATAATGTATGTAAATGCAAGGTAACGGGGTGGTAATTCCCGTAACGACGGGCCGGGTCGTTACAGTATGCCAATGATATATGAGTGCTAATGTCATGCCAAGTAGTACAAACAGGAGTGAATGCGTGAATGCAGTGCAATGCAATGCATATGATCGTTGTGGCGTGCAGCCCGATCCATTTGGGTACCCGCGCTCATTATGGGGGGTTCAGACCCCGGAAGGGCTCCTACAGCCCAAGCACAATAATACTGCTGTAAGGCCCCGTAAAATTTTTGTGCATAAAACCTAGTAGCTGTGGCGTCATGGTCCGAATAATGTGTTAGGAATGCGTAGAATTCTTCGCGGCGAGCTTGCTCGCCGCGGTTCGGACCCTTGGTAATGATTTAAGTTTCAAAAATGTAGAGAAATAATTTTTCCGAAAAAGTGTCAAATGTGCGGTCAAGAATGCGACCGCAAACCTGACATGCGGACCGCATTCTGACCGCAAATCGTTCCAGAGAGTTGCCCAAATCCGTGTCAAATGTGCGGTCGATATGCGATCGCATGTCAATCTGCGGTGCACTTTTGCGACCGCAGAATCAACATGCGGTCCGCATAGTGACCGCATGTCTTAACAGAACCTGCGTAAATCTTTGAGGCCATTTTGCGGTCACTTTGCGGACCGCATGTGGGTTCTGCGGTCGCATAGTGACCGCATATTCGACCCCGGCCCAGATTTTGTAACATTTTGACCCGATCTCTTCTTTAATATAACACCTTTCTTCTTCATTTTTATCATATCACCTCACCAAAATTAGAGAGAGAAGAGAGGGTTTTTAGAGAGAGAAATCTTTCATCTTCAAAGATTTGTTTCAACTACTTAATTCCAAGGATTCTAGGGCAAAGATTCAACATCCCCAATCTTTTCAAGGTAAAAACCCTAACTATTTTCTTTGATTTTCAGTTTTAAATTGGGTAAAGAGAGGTTTGCATATAATAGCTTTTGAAAATAGAATTTTTACACTCATGCATGATTATTGATCTTGATTTCTAGTAAAACAAAAGAAGTAAGTAGAAGTAAGAGTCTTCAAGAACAAGGTTGGCAAGAATAGGACATCTTGGGTAAGCATAAAGTAGAAAGTTAACGGGAGAAAACTCACCACCAGGTATGTATGGCTAATTTTGATTCTTGTGAAATCGCCCTTATGTGTAAAATTGTTTGGCATGTGTTGATTTGAGAAATTGTATGTGATTAATTGATGTTGTTGTTGGATATTCAAAGTTGTTGTTGAACTATGAGTGTTGTGGTAAGAAATATGAACCGAAAGGTAAATGAGAGTTGAATTGGGTAAAGAATTTGTGAATAATGATTATGATGGCCTATATGGCACCTTGTGGAAAAGAAATCGAAACACTTGAGAATTGGTTTATTGTGGAAAGAGATGAAACACTTGAATTATGGAAAATTGTTGAATATACATGTGTGAATATTATTGAATGTGGAAACATTGTAACTTGGTTGTGATATTGGCTTGAGAAGTAATTGAGAACATGAAACAATGTGCAAGTTGCTTATTTGAACTTGTTGAAATTGTGTGTAGTACCTTATCTGCTGTTTGAAATTGTTGTGTTTTCAACTGTAGGCGGGGTCGTGTCGCGCGCCGCGACGTGGTGAAATAAGGTGTGGGTTGGGGTGATAAGGGTGGCCGAGGTAATAAGGGTGGTCAGGGGCAATAAGGATGGAAAGCGATCGAAATCGCTATTAAAAATTGATACATAAATCAATAATGTGAAATTGTGAAAGGAGACATCAGGAGAGTTTGCAACCTGTGGGGCACTGATTGCCCCTTTGTTTGACTACTTGTGCTTTACGTGATTGATTGGTTATTGTTAAATTGGTTGGTTGTAGAAAGTGCTTTGTGTGAGAATTATTTGAAATGAGGAAAATGTGGAAACATGGTTGGCTGGCTTAATTAATTGTTGATGTAATTTAATGGCTTGAGTTTACTTGGGACAAAGTTTGTCCATACATACCAATACAATTCAAGTGTACTGACGTCCCTTTTGCCGGGGACGCTACATTCGTGTTATGATTGTAGGTGGATCAGTAGCAGGCACTTCAGCTCATCGGCAGTAGTATCCTTCTCCTTCCACCGCCCATTTTGGTGAGCCCCTTTCTTCCTTGGGGCCCTGTGTGGTTCATGCTACTTTTGTTTAGATTTCATTTTGGTTTTGTAAGGTATAGCCGGAGCCTTGTTACCGGCAAGTATTGTATTCCCTTTTTTGTATCCTAGAGGCTCCATAGACATGTAAACTGTGGGATTGTGGCCTATGTATATGTATGGGGCGTTGTAAATATAAATTATGAACTTGTTAGTAAATAAATCACATGGTTATGTTTATGCATTATGAAATCAGTCATTGTTGGTAAGATATTTTGGTTAATGAGTAACAGTCAACACAGGGGTAACGCGTGGGAATGGAAGGCACCCAGGTCCGCTTGACTGGGGCAACCCGGTCAGGCGCCGGTCATGTCCCTCGATTTGGGGCGTGACAAACTTGGTATCAGAGCATATGGTTTTTAAAGTGTCCTAGGATGTCTCGGAGCCGTGTCTAGTAGTGCCCTTCTTATAGGTGTGTTGTCGACCACATCATATAAGTAGGGGGCTGCACGGACATTTAGGAATATTACCGTTCTTCATCACTCCAAATCGTGCGATAAAGCTTGACTATAAGATTGTTTTGTAACCCGTGCGTTGAGATTCAAGGTAAGTTTAAATGCTCTTTCGTCTATTTTATGTAGTGTTATCATATGTCATGACCAATGGGAAAAGACATGGGTGTTATGGAGATTGCATATGTATCTTGTTGAATAAACTGTATGAATATATATAGTATAAGTACATAGTACTACAAGTATACTTTATTTGGGGAAAGGATTAGAAGTGATTACCCGCACGAAGAGGCATTGATTTGATGATTGATATGTAAGCTTAAATAGCAAGCATGGTTAGTGCAAGAAGTATATAATTGATCGTAAGGTGTGAAAGAATATTGGTTATATAAGCATGTGACATATGAGAGAAAGACTAGGAGATTAATGGTGAGAGTGTAAGTGTCTCACATGAGGTAAAAAGTTACGAAATGAGACTCAATTGGACCTTAGCCGAGAAGACCCTTGTCTCACGAACTTTATAAGGACTTAGAAATGTACATAAAAGATATACGTGGGGACTTGGAATCCCATACCTGCGTGGCTGAATAGGAGAAGGGAACTTATGAGATCATTACTATGGTGACTTAAACTTTCCTAATAGTCGAGTATACATATAAGAGGGATAGATATATGAGGCATATGTCCCTAAAGTTTCTAAACTCAAGACTTGTGTCAAGATCCAGGACATTTTCCCCATGTGAGAGAGGGAGGACCATCGTGAGGCCACTTAAATACAATGAAACAAGAGCGAGACCATGTAGCTATGATATTTGAATATTTTGGTGAAGACATGTATGGTCTAGAAAAGAGATTAAGGAATGTAAATTCTTCACGCATGGCAATGTGACCGATAGGGTCAACGATTCTAGAAAATAAGAGTATGTTTGTAAAGAGACTTTTACTTGTCATAAGGTCGGGAGAAATGGGACCCAAGGAGGTACCATATGTCAAATGTGAACGATTGTGAGTTCCTAGAATGGGCTAATCATAGATTTGTGATTTAAACAAAGTTTCGGGATACTAAGAAAGCCAAAACGAGTGGGAGAAATGAATGTGTTGCCACGACAACCCACGATGGTAATTGGGGCTTGATAGAGAGCCTCTAAAGAGCCTTACAAATAGATAAGTGTTAAGTGATGTTCAGACAAACACTCCTTGCTACATATGTCCCAATAAGAGTTAAGAGGTGAGCCGGATGGAATACCTAAGGTAAGAGACCACGTAATATATGGAAGAGTGCGTGGCTATTCACTAACTAGGAAGAATGAGGTGAGAAGAAATGGGGAGAAAACCTTTAAATTGAGATGGTCATGGTTATTTAAAACAATTTGTTTGCATCAGAATGGTGGACTCACTTAGGGCACAAGTGTTAATAAAAGTTATAAGGGATTAACCGCAATTCAACCGACATGGGTGACACTGAATATCGACTAAAGGGGTCTAGAGATAGTTCATGTCTACACACAATGGGAAGCGAGGTTATCGTTGGTGAGGTTGTGGTACTGTAAAATGATTAAACAAGACATAATGATCTTTCAAGTTCACAGGAGGCAGACAAATGTGTGGAACATTAAAGCTATTAATTATGCACTATCCGCAAAAAAAGAACAAGATGGGAATGAAAGGTTCGGAATGGATTGAAAGAGGATGAACACTCGTGACGGACTAGACGTACTTAGCATGATAACTCTTAAGCGGCAATATCAGGGAACTTTATTGGTAACTATAACATGGGGAATAAGGCGAGTTACTCATCCGAGATAGAATCAAGTGGACTAAGCCTTACACTTAAGAGTAAAACCAAAAGTTGTTGTTAAAGTATTGAGGAGGATTTAAAGTTTCAGAGAATACCCTTCTCGGGCTAGTGACCCTTCCTAAGTCATATGCATATAAAGGTTGTTGATATACGTTTTGAGAGGTGTTTAACCGTAATGAGGGATGGTAGGAAATTTCACAGGGAAGTAGTGCAGTTTCTTAAAGTCTATAATGCACATATGGGGAGAAGAGGTTGGTTAAGAAAAGTTAGAGCACAATGCTACTTTACATTCGATACAATGCCGTGCAAGTTAGTGTTATTCGGGGTATATGTGCAAAGTTAGCCAGTGCTATTCATTTGAGACAGGAGGTCATATGAGAAAACTCATTCAGCAATGCCTTGGGTTAAGAATTATGAAGAGTTAGTAGCAATTGTTCACACGGGGTCGTAACCACATCAAGGAAATTATAGTGGAACTCAATTCGTGGAAGGTCTTATGTATGAGGAATATAGTAAGAATGTTCCGCTATCGATGTAAAGTATTAAGGTGAAAGTTATGCCTCCAAGGTTGGTTAGGGTGTGTGTTGATGCAACACGGAAAGGTTATAGAGTATGCTTTGAGATAACTCAAAAATCACGAGAAGAATTACCCGACACATGATTTGGAGCTTGCGACAGTTGTGTCTGCTTTGAAATATGGCGGTATTATCTTTATGGAGTTCATGTAGATGTGTTTTCAGACCACAAGAGCCTCCAGTATTTGTTCAAGCAGAAGGAGCTAAATCCGAGACAGCGGCGGTGGTTAGAATTGCTCAAGGACTATGAGATGAACATATTGTACCATCCAGGGAAGGCAAATGTGGTAGCCGATGCTCTTAGTCGGAGATCCATGGGTAGTTTGGCTCATTTGGGTATGTATCGGAGACCCCAGTCTCGAGAGGTTTACCAATTAGCCAGTTTGGGGGTTCGTATCTCGGCGTCCGACGAGGGGAATGTTTTGGTGCATAATGGAGCAGAATCATCATTGGTTGCGGAAATCAAGAAAAAACAGTTCATGGATCTAGCATTGGTTCGGGTAAAGGAAGCAGTTCTGAATGACAAGACCTCAGCATTTGTACTCAGCAGTGAAGATGGTGTAATGCGGTGTCAAGGCAGACTATGTGTTTCGGACGTGAACGAACTTCGAGAAAAGGTAATGGCAGAGGCACATATTTCCAGATATTTTGTACAATTAGGTTCCACGAAAATGTATCATGACCTTAAGGAGATTTATTGGTGGAACGGTATGAAAAGAGATGTAGCAAGCTTTGTAGCTAAATGTCCGAACTGTCAACAAGTGAAGGCCGAGCATCAACGGCCTGGAGGATTAACTCAGCTTATAGAAATACCAAGGTGGAAATGGGAGATGATCAATATGGATTTTTTTTGGTGGGGTTACCTCGCACACAGCATAAGTTCGATTCAATATGGGTGATAGTGGATCGACTCACCAAATCAGCTCACTTCCTGCCTGTCAAGTCCACTGATACTGCGGAGCAATATGCAAGATTGTACATCAAGGAGGTAGTAAAACTTCATGGCACTCCACTTTCTATCATCTCAGATCGCGGGGCTCAGTTCACCGCTAACTTTTGGAGGAAGTTTCAGCAAGGTTTGGGAACTCAGGTGAATCTCAGCACAGCTTTCCATCCACAGACCGATGGACAGGCCGAGCGGACCATTCAGACGCTCGAAGATATGTTGCGGGCTTGTGTCTTAGATTTTAAAGGTAATTGGGATGAACACTTGCCACTGATAGAATTTGCTTACAATAACAGCCATCATGCTAGCATTCAGATGGCCCCGTTTGAGGCATTGTACGGGAGAAGATGTAGGTCACCAATCGGGTGGTTTGAGGTAGGTGAAGCAGAATTGCTAGGGCCAGATATGGTGTACGAAGCTATGGAAAAGGTCAAGGTTATTCAAGAGAGAATGAAAACAGCACAGAGTCGTCAAAAGTCCTATGCGGACGTTCGTCGAAGGGATTTGGAGTTTCAAGTCGATGATTGGGTGTTCTTGAGGGTATCTCCTATGAAGGGAGTCATGCGATTCGGAAAGAAAGGGAAATTGAGTCCTAGGTATGTCGGGCCATATCGGATCGTTCAAAGGATTGGTCAAGTTGCTTATAGGCTAGAGTTGCCTCTTGAGATGTCATCAGTGCATCCGGTATTCCATGTGTCCATGTTGAAGAAAGTGATTGGAGATCCATCCACCATCATGCCAGTCGAAGCTATAGAGGTTAATGAAGATCTGTCATATGAAGAGGTTCCAGTTGCCATTCTGGATAGGCAAGTCCGTAAGTTGAGAAATAAGGAAGTTGCCTCCGTTAAAGTATTGTGGCGAAGTCAACAAGTTGAGGAGGCCACATGGGAAGCCGAAAAAGAGATGAAAGAAAAGTACCCCCATTTGTTCGATCAAGCCTAGAAGAAATTAGGTGACCCTCCTACTTCTAGTAACTGTCATCTTGTCCAAGTTGTTTCCCTCTTAGTGTTAGTAAAAGCCTCCTCCATTTTGTAAAGAGTTATGTGTTAAGTAAGCGACTAATAGTAAGTGTAGATTGGTAATGGTTTGTTAAGTGTACATGGTGTGTTAAAATGGTTGAATAAGATAAGAATTCATTGAAGTGACTAGTTTATGTGCAATTGTAACAATGTGATAGAATATGTGCATTCGTTGAGGTAAGAAAGTGTATACCAGTTGTGAAAAGTGTTGTAGTTGAATATTGTTGTTTGGTAATGTGTTTCGGGGGCCCTCTGACAGGTGGATATGTCCATAATACAAAGGAAACTCCGGCGAAATTTTTCTAAAATATAAGAGTTAGTCAAAATTTTGATAGCTTGCATATCATGTCTTTCAAAACTCATTTATTTCAAAATCCTCATTCGAGGACGAATGATCTTAAGGGGGGAGGATGTAAGGCCCCGTAAAATTTTTGTGCATAAAACCTAGTAGCTGTGGTGTCATGGTCCGAATAATGTGTTAGGAATGCGTAGAATTCTTCGCGGCGAGCTTGCTCGCCGCGGTTCGGACCCTTGGTAGTGATTTAAGTTTCAAAAATGTAGAGAAATAATTTTTCCGAAAAAGTGTCAAATGTGCGGTCAAGAATGCGACCGCAAACCTGACATGCGGACCGCATTCTGACCGCAAATCGTTCCAGAGAGTTACCCAAATCCGTGTCAAATGTGCGGTCGATATGCGATCGCATGTCAATCTGCGGTGCACTTTTGCGACCGCAGAATCAACATGCGGTGCGCATAGTGACCGCATGTCTTAACAGAACCTGCGTAAATCTTTGAGGCCATTTTGCGGTCACTTTGCGGACCGCATGTGGGTTCTGCGGTCGCATAGTGACCGCATATTCGACCCCGGCCCAGATTTTGTAACATTTTGACCCGATCTCTTCTTTAATATAACACCTTTCTTCTTCATTTTTATCATATCACCTCACTAAAATTAGAGAGAGAAGAGAGGGTTTTTAGAGAGAGAAATCTTTCATCTTCAAAGATTTGTTTCAACTACTTAATTCCAAGGATTCTAGGGCAAAGATTCAACATCCCCAATCTTTTCAAGGTAAAAACCCTAACTATTTTCTTTGATTTTCAGTTTTAAATTGGGTAAAGAGAGGTTTGCATATAATAGCTTTTGAAAATAGAATTTTTACACTCATGCATGATTATTGATCTTGATTTCTAGTAAAACAAAAGAAGTAAGTAGAAGTAAGAGTCTTCAAGAACAAGGTTGGCAAGAATAGGACATCTTGGGTAAGCATAAAGTAGAAAGTTAACGGGAGAAAACTCACCACCATGTATGTATGGCTAATTTTGATTCTTGTGAAATCGCCCTTATGTGTAAAATTGTTTGGCATGTGTTGATTTGAGAAATTGTATGTGATTAATTGATGTTGTTGTTGGATATTCAAAGTTGTTGTTGAACTATGAGTGTTGTGGTAAGAAATATGAACCGAAAGGTAAATGAGAGTTGAATTGGGTAAAGAATTTGTGAATAATGATTATGATGGCCTATATGGCACCTTGTGGAAAAGAAATCGAAACACTTGAGAATTGGTTTATTGTGGAAAGAGATGAAACACTTGAATTATGGAAAATTGTTGAATATACATGTGTGAATATTATTGAATGTGGAAACATTGTAACTTGGTTGTGATATTGGCTTGAGAAGTAATTGAGAACATGAAACAATGTGCAAGTTGCTTATTTGAACTTGTTGAAATTGTGTGTAGTACCTTATCTGCTGTTTGAAATTGTTGTGTTTTCAACTGTAAGGCGGGGTCGTGTCGCGCGCCGCGACGTGGTGAAATAAGGTGTGGGTTGGGGTGATAAGGGTGGCTGAGGTAATAAGGGTGGTCAGGGGCAATAAGGATGGAAAGCGATCGAAATCGCTATTGAAAATTGATACAAAAATCAATGATGTGAAATTGTGAAAGGAGACAGCAGGAGAGTTTGCAACCTGGGGGGCACCGATTGCCCCTTTGTTTGACTACTTGTGCTTTACGTGATTGATTGGTTATTGTTAAATTGGTTGATCGTAGAAAGTTCTTTGTGTTGAGAATTATCTAAAATGAGGAAAATGTGGAAACATGGTTGGCTGGCTTAATTAATTGTTGATGTAATTTAATGGCTTGAGTTTACTTGGGACAAAGTTTGTCCATACATACCAGTACAATTCAAGTGTACCGACGTCCCTTTTTGCCGGGGGCGCTACATTCGTGTCATGATTGTAGGTGGATCAGTAGCAGGCACTTCAGCTCATCGGCAGTAGTATCTTTCATCCTCCACTGCCCGTTTTTGGTGAGCCCCTTTCTTCCTCGGGGCCTCGTGTGGTTCATGCCACTCGGTTTGGATTTCATTTTGGTTTTGTAAGGTATAGCCGGAGCCTTGTTACCGGCAAGTATTGTATTTCCCTTTTGTATCCTAGAGGCTCTGTAGACATGTAAACCGTGGGATTGTGGCCTATGTATATGTATGGGGCGTTGTAAATATAAATTATGAACTTGTTAGTAAATAAATCACATGGTTATGTTTATGCATTATGAAATCAGTCATTGTTGGTAAGATATTTTGGTTAATGAGTAACAGTCAACACAGGGGTAACGCGTGGGAATGGAAGGCACCCTGGTCCGCTTGACTGGGGCAACCCGGTCAGGCGCCGGTCATGTCCCTCGATTTGGGGCGTGACAACTGCAGTGTGCAGTCCGATCCACATAACATGTCATTGCGGCGTGCAGTCCGATCCATATCATATATTATTGCAACATGCAGTCCGATCCATATAATATGCTACTGCGACATGCAATCCGATCCATGCAATATACTACTGTGCCGTGTAGTTTGATCCATACAATATACTACTGCGGTGTGCAGTCTGATCCATGCATGTATATGCTATGCACACATATCACCCGAGGCTTGAGAGCCTCCTCACATATCACTCTAGGCCTGAAAGCCTCCTCGCATCACTCCTCATGACCTCACATATAGCCCTCGGCTTCAATCAGTCCAGGAATATTCAAAAGCCTCTCGAGCATCAGTAAAACCATAATACTCAGCTCAAATGATAGTTCAAATATCGTTTAAAACTCCAAGTTGAGTAAAATATAGCCGAGTTCATAAAATAGTGCAAATCACGTGGACGAAGTTTAAATAATATTTGAAATAGTGACTAAAAAAGTGATGATAGTTCATAAAGAGTTCAAATAGTCGGCAATAAGCCCCAAGTATGGCAATGAGCCCAAATCATAATGATAACAACAAATTGTTTGCAAATACGCGGTAAAAACCAACAACCGGGATGGATAAAGTCCCCAATGGTGTTCTACCCCACACTCAGGTCCAGCATGCAAGTCACCTCAATACAATATTAGGATGTGCAAATCCGGGGTTTCAAACCCTCAGGATATTATTCCCAAGTATTACTCACCTCGAACCGGCAAATCCACAAGCTCGCGATGCCTTTGCCCCTCAAATCGGCCTCCATGTGCATCGAAACTAGCCAAAAAAAAAGTGAATACATTACAATGTGCAAATGAGACAATACCCAATCGAAAACAATCAAATTATAGCAAGAACATCGAAACTAGCAAAACCTGAGCCTCGGGCCCGCTTCTCTAAAAATTACAAAACTCACATTTTTGGAATCCTCGTCTCACCACTAGTCCATACGTATAAAATTTATCAAAATTATACTTCAATTGGGCCACCAAATCCCAAATTTATATAGCAAATACCAAGCCCTAATTTCTTCAATTTTATACCCAATTTCAGAGATTTAATGGATGAATCTTCGATAAAATCATGTATTTAACTCATAAAACTTACCTCCAATCGATTCCCAGTCGAAATCCTCTTAATTCCTTTCCAAAAGCTCCCAAGCTTGCTAAAAAATGGAGGAAAGTAAACCCAAGTCGCGGATGAAATGTTATAAAAACAAGTCTGCCCAGGTGATTTTCCTTCTAGGTGATTGTGGACCAAGTCTTTCGATCGCAATGCACAAAAATTCCACAGCCCCAAAATGAACTATGCGAACGCATAATCACCCATACGAACACGATGAACCATTTACCAGGACTATGCGATTGCGAACCACCTTGTGCGAACGCACATAACAAAATTCCACTTGACCAAATTACTTCTATGTGATCGCGGCCATGCCATTGCGAACGCATAGGCCAAATATTTGCAACATCTGATCTGTAATTTCCTGCAACCTATTATGTCCAATAATGGTCCGATTGACCCTCAGAAATCACCCCAAGGCCCCCGAGATCTCAACCAAAACCACCAACCTACTCCAAAATATCATACGAACTTGTTCCAATCATAAAAACACGTCCTTAAACACAAAAATCATCAAATCAAGATGAATTCAAGCCTAAGTTTCAACTTTTAATTTGGAAACCAACATTCAATAAAAAACCCGACCAAACGATGTCTGAATGACCTGAAATATTTGCAGACATATCCAAAATCACCTAACAAAGCTACTGCAACTCACGACATTCCATTCTGACTCCCGGATCAAAATCTCACCTATCAATCGGAATCTGCCCAAATTCCAACTTTGCCAATTCAAACCTATTTCTACACCAGACCTCTAATTTCAGTTCAGATCGCTCTCCTAAGTCATAAATCATCCCCTGAAGCTAACCGAACCACCGTAATTCACATCCGAGCCCTCTAACCGCATATTCAACTTCCGGTTAAAATTTCTAAAACAAGGCTATGTGCCTTATTTTCAACCAAAACCAATCTGAATCAATTCTGACACACCACATACTGATAATGAAATGTGAAGAATCAATAGATGGGTAATACGGAGCAATAATACATGAGATGATGGGTTGGGTCAGCACAGGGGTCATAACTAGTATTTTTTATATCCTCACGGTACCCCCTAAGAAAAATATGAGTGTTAATACAAATCCAATTCAAACATAAAATAAACATCGCTAAAGCGTAGAAAAATTAAAGTTTATCAGTCAACCTGAGGATTAAATAAAGTCAAAAAATTATTTTCTCGCTACTCATTTTGCCAGTGGTGATAAGTTTAAATCAAAGCACGATCTTTCATCGGGAATGTGTCCGGCAAAAACTGCTCCAGAATAACCACCCAATGATTGGGGGTTATTCCTACTATGCACAACATCATTATCGGGAACGTCTTCAACCTTGACGTACATTTCCTAAAATTTTATTACAATAAATTCCCCGTATTCATCCAGAATCCGCGAAAAATGTCTAAGAATTCAAGCATCTTCGATGTTAAACTCAAAATAATAAGCAAACCTTTGCGGAGTCACAAAACACAGAAATCTACGGTTACTTTAAGGTTGACCAACGTTTCCTCACACTTATTTTCTTATATAACAACGATACCAATATATCGTACTCCGTTGTAAGCGTCAATTTAACAAGACACTATGGAGTTGAACTCTACCTTACTGAGTTATTCTTAATTACGACTCCCCCCCCCCCAAATATAATGAAACCTTTATTTTTTGCTCTTTAGACATTATAAAAAAATGGTTGATAACAAGAAGAAATATATGAATGAAAGTTTCGATTGGATTTTCATAAAATTCTAACGCATTTGAATAAAGCAAGTCCTAGCTTGGGGTGTGTGAGCACGTGATTTTTGCCCTAAGCAAATTATTCATAAAAATTTAAACAAAATGACTTTTGTTAATATTTGTGGTATTTTTATGTTAATTAGTTGCATAATAATTCATAATAAATATGCAAAAAATAGGCATTAGGATTTTAATTTTATAATTTTGGTATTAATACATTTTGAGAAAAAATTAAAAAAAAAATCAGAATAGCATTTTTTTAATTACCTTAAAAATAGAAATTAATTAGTTTTAAAATTAGCAAAATCAGAAAAAATAAAAGAACAAAAAAATAAAAATTAAAAGAAATAAATACAAAAATACAAAAGAAATAAAATACAAAATACAAAAGAAAGTACAAAAATAAATAATACAATATAAATACACATAAATGTGGGCTAATACAAGAATTATACTCACACCAGTAGCCCAAAAATCGGATAATACTCAGCCCAATTGACCGAGGCCCAAAAGGAAAATACCTGGTCTGTTTATTAGTGTAAAAGAGGTCTGAACCATTGATTTACTTCATCAAACGGTCACGTTACATGAACTGTCAAAATAGAAACGACAACGTATTGAGTCGTCAATCTTGACCATTCATTTGTTTGATCTCACGGACGAGAGTAGATTTTCATTTAATTAAACGATGCCGTAAAGGCGTCAATCCATCTCATCCGTTAATTAGTTTTAATCTACCGGTCCCTAATCATCTGTAGGTTTTAAATATACTAAAAACATTATACCATTCATTTCATCTTCTTCCCCCTCTAATCACAAACCCTAGCCCCCTCCCCCCCTTTTCTCTCAAACTCTCGCTTGAACCCTCACCGGCGAGGAACATAACCATCTCTAATGGATTCGCCATGAACACCATAGAAAGCTCTGAACATCCTCTCCTTACCCCCATAATTTACTTCCCTCGAATCAGGCCTGAACCTTTCAAATATCAGTTTAGGTGTCGCCGGAACCCTACTCAGGCGAACACGACATTCGCCAAAGCTTTCACCATTAACACCTTAGAGAGCAATCAGTCTCCTTATTATACCCCTCTAACCCATTTGTCTCAAATAAAACCCTAGCTCTTAGAATCATGAAAAAAAAAAGTTCGTCGGAACCCTACTCTGATGAACGATCTTTCACTCAAACATCACCAAAAACCTACCAGAAATACCTGTTGATACCCTTAACTTGATTTTGAAACCCTGAAATCCCAAAGACCCCTGGAAAGCCAAAAATAGTCTGTTGGCGTTCAAAAATTTCAAGAAAAGGGCTTCTTCGGCGTTAGAAGATGTTCTTTAAATAGATATAGAAGAAAAGAAGCCAAAACAAGTATTATCGGAAAAATAAAAAGAAAAAGCTAAGTTTTCATTTCCCTTGACTTATATTTCAATTTTTCTTTATTGCCTGAGTGTTCATTTTCTTTTTCTTTCGTTCTGATTTTTCTAGTTGTGTATGCATGTATGTTTTTTGTTTCTTGATTTTTTCTTAGACTGTCTAGATTCATCTAAATTGATATTAAAGGACAGTAAATAATATTTTAAGACTGTTATGTGATTTGATATTGATAAGGGTTTATGTGTGTTTTGTTTTTTACTTTTATTTGTATTATTAATAGTTTTGTTAGCTTTTCAATTCTATTTTTTGTAATCGATTTCTGTGACATGTTAAAATTAGGGTTAAAAAATTTTTTAATATCATTTATGATTGTTAATCTCTGCTTTAAATAGTATTTTAGATTCTGATATTATTAGGGTTTTAATTTTAGTTTAAAATTTGATGAATTTTAGCTATCTAGTAGTTAAATTGAACTTGTTTTGACTGACAGTGGTTTGAATTGGTTTGATAAAGTTCTGATTGGTTGTTAGTTGTTTAATTTTTGCAATTGACTGATTCTGATTAATTTTGGCCCTATGGTTATGACTTAATTAGGGTTGGCTATAGTTGAGTTTTAATTCTAAGATATAAGGGGGTACGATAATGTAGTAATTTGGTTAAGATCTAAAGGATAAATGGGTAAAGGGCAGTACGGGTAAAAGGTAATTAGGATTTGGAATTGAGGGTAGGTTTGGGAATACAAAGTGGTCTAATTGTAATATACTTAAGGGATTAAGAGCAATTCTAGCATAGGAAAAGGGTAATTCAATAAATATCATTTAGAGATGGGGGTAAAAGGGTAAAGACAATGAAATAAAATATTCTAGATCGGGTAAATGGGAAATTTTGTACAAATAAAAGGGTAGAACTGATTAGTTAACAAAATAATAAGGAACTAAATTGAAATAAAGGGAGGGAGTAATAATGTAAATCAAAAATTCAAATTTCCCTCCCTTATACTTTACCATTATACTCTATAAATAGGCCTCATGTGGCCTCATTTAATAAGTTTTAGAAGTTTGGGAAAAGTTGAGAAAATCTAGAATATGCAAAGCTGTTCATCCTCTTCTTGATCTAATTCTCACCAATTCCTGTTAAAAAACTCCAAAAATACCAAAAAATAGTTAAAATTCTACTGTTGCATTGAATTCTGATGGCCATGTGAAGATTATTTGACCTGTTTGTTCATCGAGATTTAAGTTCTCTGGAAGTTTATTGCTTTCTTCTGTTTTCATATACTTCTACTAGGTTTATTCTTATTGATATCAAAGTTGTGCATCATATGCTGTTAGATTGCCATTGCTGATCCTATTTTACATCGATTGAAGTAGATTCTTATTGAATTTTCATTCTATTCCAGGTACATCTCTATTGCTTGAAGCTGTAAATGTGAATTGAAGAAATGAAGCTTAGATTACTGATCATCTTTTCATTTTAATCGATATAGGACATAGTTAGATATATTTGTATTCATTATTGATAACTCGAATATGTAATGGACTGTATGGACTGTGATTATTTGAACTCTATACTTCCACGATCTACCACAGTAGAAGTAGTTTAATGAAAATATGTTAAATAATAGGTATATGAATTAGCTTAATACATGTTTAAAAACATTTGAATTATGTATTAGTAGTGTTAATTTTTTAGGTTGTTTAATCATAACAACTAATGATATTGCGGATAAACTAATAGATGAAAAGGTCAAAAGTAATAACTGAATTTAGGGATCATATTATAAGCTTGAAATTGTGTATGACAGTATCATGTCTTCTGAAAAACGGTAGATTAAATCTAACTGAATGATTTAGTTAAAAATTGCAAGTTATAGTTATTTCATTTGAAATCAAAATACAAATTAATATCTGAAATTTAAAATCACTTTGGTATTACTTATACGATGATATTTTACTTCTGAAAATAAGTTCAATTGTGACTGTAATTAGTTTTAATTTAAAGTAATTAGTGTTTAAAAAATAATTTCAAATGTTGTAGTAAAACTGTCTTAATAATACAATATCAATCTGCTTTGACTTTGAAATCTCATTGGTAATTAAAGGAAGATTTTTTGATAGCTAAATAACTAAATCAATTTGAATTCGACTTAGAATTGTAAATGATCAGAAAAGTGGGGTAAAAGAAATGTCTTCTGTTATGAGTTAGTTTGAGAAAATGCTTTAATGAAAGGCCCAAATTCAGTAAGTGTGGTATTTATACATGGACCTGATCGTATGATATTGAAAATAAACTGTTTTGGGCCACAGGGCCCATTATTTGTGCATAGCCCAAGATTCAGACTTTAGCTAAATTTAAATTGGACCATGGGCTGCAGTCAAACCCGATAAGAATTAAAGCCTTGACTCTTATGATTTTAAAGCCCAAAATGCAAAACTATTAGGTAACGATAACAATTAGGATTTGTTTCTTTGTTATTAGAGACAAAACAAGTATAAAATATAGTATACTTTTGGTATGACCTTTAATAAAATGAGATGAGCATCGCCGATTTAAATATATAATTGTGGGGCCCTCAAGTAAATGTTATAAAAATCTTAGTTTTGGAAGGACCGTTTAGAAAATTTCATGGTCTTTCCCAAAATTTAACAAAGACGTAGATACTTTGTCATGACCCGGATTCCCCACCATCGGGATCGTGATGGTGCCTACTCATGGTAGCTAGGCAAGCCAATTATTCACCATCTTTCCACTAATAAAAACCATCTTGTTGTCAATTTAATAACATGAATAATAATAATAACATTAACTGCGGAAGTCTACTTGCATAAATTTGAATAAAATTGTGAAATACTCAACATAAATCCTCTACCCAAGATGTGGAGTCACTAACTCATGAACTTCTAAAATTAACTACATATAATGGTCTAAAAGAAATATAACAATCGTCTGCATCAAAACATTGAAACTACAGTATAAATAAAAATTATAGAAGAGATGTCGGGCCTGCAGACGCCTGCAAGCTAACTCAGTCTCGAGGGTATGAAAAATCCTGCTACTGAACTAGTGTTGTTGCTGCTGCTCAAGACCTGGACCTGCGCAATAATGCATTGAAGTGTAGTGTGCTCCGACCCCATGTACTGGTAAGTGTCGAGCCTATCCCGGCAAAGTAGTGACATGCCTAGGACCAGACACTCACATAAACTTGTGTAGTTCTATATACATATGTACCACAAAATAACATAAATACTGTACAAAACAAATAGAAAGGGAGGGGACATGCTATGGGGAGCACAATTAAATATATATAACTCATCCGTGAAATAAAAAAAGTGCGCAATAATAATTATCACAAAGTAAGAAATTTATTAGTTGCACGACATCACCCTGCGTACTTTTACTCTCATCCTCATCTAAATAATTATATAAAAGTACACGACATCACCCTTTGTAATTTTACTCTCATCCTCACCCAAACAATCAAATAAAAGTGCACGCCATCACCCTTCGTGCTTTTACTCTCATCGTCACCCAAGCAATCAAATAAAAGTGCACGACATCACCCTTCGTGCTTTTACTCTCATAACTTATATTCATGGCACAAAATATTCCTTCATACATAATATAGTTAACAATGGCACGGAATATTCCTTCGTGCATAAGTAGTTAAAACATGGCACAGAGTGATCCTTTGTGCATAATATAATTAACAATGGCACGAAATGTTCCTTCGTGCATAAGTAGTTAAAACATGGCACGGAATGATCCTTCGTGCGAATATAATTAGAAATGGCACGGCGTCACCCTTCGTGCTTTATCACTCTTCCTCACCCAAAAAACATTCACAATTAACGGGTAAGAAGAATGAAATAAACAACAAGTACCATCCCGGCAAGGGAATAACAACAGCACAATAAGATCCCAGCATGGGAACGATAACAACAACAACAACAACAACAACAACAATAATAAGGTCCCGGCAAGGGAACAATAACAATAACAATAATAAGGTCCCGGCTAGGAAACAATAACAACAACAACAACAATAATAAGGTCCTGGCTAGGGAACAATAACATAACTTTCACAACCCGGCAAAGGCTCAATAATATAACCGTCCCGACATGGGATTAATCATAATTTAACTTAGGAGAATTTCTCATTAGTTCACAACAAGTCCCAACAACGACTCACGGTCATGCTAGACTCCGGTGTATAGACATTCGTCACCACGCCTATACACCGCATTCGATCATTTAGCAATTAGCAAATTATTATACTCTAATCCTATTCCCTCAACCTAGGATAGATCAAACACTTACCTCGACGGCTTATAGTCCACTCAATCCTCAAGCGATGCCTTTCCTTTCTAATTTGACTCCAAATCAATCGTGTCTATACATAATTTATTTAATATCATCAATTTTACTCAACAAACCAGCCCAATTGCCTAATGAAAGTATTTTTAATATGCTGTCCAAAAATTGTAAAACCGACCCCGCGCCCGCTTGATCGAAAAATTCCAAAAATCATGTCAGCGGATTTCTCATCTCGCCACAAGTCCATACATATAAAGAACACCAAAGTCGGAGTATGTTTGGCCCCTCAAATCGACCCGTAAAGGTCTAATAATTTCAGGCCCCAAAATCCTATTTTTCTACTGTTTCATGAATTAAATAATGGGATTGTGGTTTATAATCACCCATAAATGAGTTTTAATAATCAAATCACTTTCCTATGTGATACCCACTGATTTTCTCTCTTTAAAATCGCCTCAGAAGATTCTTCCCGTTTAAAAATTTGAAGAAAACTCGACCTTCTCATTATAGGTATATTATTCATGCGTTTTACTGCTCCCAATAGATTCCTTCTGAAATTCTAATCAATTTAGGCTTTTGAATCACTCAATTTGGCCTTATAATGAAGGAGATATGTAGGTTTTTATATTTGCATATAGTGTAGGTTTTTAATATGCCCTCAGAGGCAATTTCATCATTAACCTGAAAATCTGGGCAACATTAGTAAAATGGCCACAAAATCCTCATACGATGTCCAAATTCGATGATTATTTTTGCTACGGGTCCGTAATTACGATACGGATCTCGTGCTTAATTCAAAACAGTCATCGGAGCTCATTTGTTCAATATGACATCATTTACGCTTGAACTAACAATGTCGAAGCATAAAAAAACAAGCACAATGCAACCTAAACTTATCCGAAACACATCAAACGATGTTCATTTTCGACCAAACTTTACAAGAAGTGCTTAAACAATATATAAGACTTGTACCGGCCGTCAGAACCAAAATATGAGCCCGATACCATGGTCTTTTAATCAATTTACATTTTCATTTTCCTTAATAATTTCAGAACAAATAATTTAACAGAAAAATTCTTTTACTCAGGTTTTAGACCTCGAATTTCGACTCGGGACACATGCCCGAGTCCCATATTTTTCTACGGACCTTCCGTGATAGTCCGATCTCGGGTCCGTGTCCATTTACAAAAAATGTTGACCAAATTCAACTATAGTCATATTAATATTAAAATTCTTCAAATTTATCACAGAATTAACATATTTCCACATAAAAATTTTCCGGCTACGCGCCTTTACTGATGCAAATCGAGGCAATATAAAATGAGGTTTTCAAGGCCTCGGAGGCATGGAACAGATGAGGAAAACAGGTGATGACCATTTGGTACGTCACATCCTCCACCTCTAAAATAACCGTTCGTCCTTGAACGGACAAAAGAAGGAAGTACCTTAGCCGGGGAACAAATGTGGATAACGGCTCCAGAGAGGCTCGTTCAGCCCAAGCGAAATATAATCGTAGATGCGACGTGCAGGCCGATTTGTACTCAGACCATAGTATGTGAGTCACGTACTGATTCAATTAATTTCCCAGTTTCCAATTTGTTAAGAAGAATATACTTTGGATATTTAACTTCATTAGCATTTCATAACGGTGATTAAGCACATGACTAAGATCAATGATTATACAGAGCATTTTATCACAATGATATTCATCCTCTAAGGATGATACAGATCAGCACATGGCCCTAGACACGACAATAAGCCCAGATATATTCAACACAGGGTGTGTATCAATCGCTAATATATAATCATTCTTGTTCGGGATGGACCAAGTCACAATCCCTAGTCATAAACAATCCTGCACCTGCCATGGGATGCGAGTCACGCCCTTCATAGGCAACACGGGGAGCTTACCCTCTCACCAACCATGAAATCTACATCTTGGACCTTACGATCTACATGACTTTTCTGCCTAGACTTAGCCGAACGCAACCTCTCTTAAATAGTCCATTCAGACTGACAATCCATCCGAGGATGGAATGATGTGCTCAACTAAACCTGGGTGCCTAAGTCTTGCTGAACCGCTCTCCAGAAGTGAGAGGTAAACTGCGTACCCCTATCAAAGATGATGGATACCAGCACCCCATGTAGGCAAACAATCTCACGGATATAAATCTCGGCTAACCTCTCGAATGAATATGAGACTGCAACTGGAATGAAATGTGCTAACTTGGTCAGCTTATCAACAATGCCCAAATAGCATCAAACTTCTTCCAAGTCAACGGAAGTGCAGTAATGAAATCTATTATAATCCGCTCCTACCACCACTCGGTAAGCTCAATTCTCTAAAACACACCACCAGGCCTCTGATGTTTATATTTGACCTACCGATAATTCAAACACCGCGCTACATCTGCCACAAATTCCTTTCTCATTCTACGCCACCAATAATGTTGTCGCAAATCCTGATACATCTTTGCTGCACCTGGATGAATAGAATACTGGGGACTGTGAGCTTCCTCTAAAATCAATTCTCGAAGTCTATCAACATTTGGCACACACATTCGCCCTTGCAATCTGAGAACTCCATCAAAATTTAAGGTGACCTTCTTGGCACCTCTTCGCTGAACCGTGTCTTTAAGGACACAAAAATGAGGATCATCTAATTTTCGATCGCAGATATGCTCCAATAGAGAAGAACGAGCAACCGTGCAAGTCAACACTCTCTAAGCTCAGAAATATCTAATCTCACAAATCGGTTGGATAAGGCCTGAACATCTAAGGTAGGCGGTCTCTGGCTGACTTGAATGAAAGCAAGACTACCCATGCTGTCAGACTTTCTACTCAACGCATCGGCCACTACATTAGCCTTAACTGGGTGATATAAGATAGTAACGTCATAATCTTTCTGCAAATCTAGCCATCCCCTCTGTCGCATATTTAACTCCTTCTACTTGAACAAGTATTGAAGACTCTTGTGATCCGTGTATACCTCACATGCCACACCATATAAATAATGCCTCCAAAATTTCAAGGCATGAACAACTGCTGCCAACTCTAGGTCATGAACCGGATAATTCTTCTAATGGATTTTCAACTATCTTGACGCATATGCAATAACCTTGCCATCCTGTATCAACACCGCTCCAAGCCCATTACGAGAAGCATCACAGTAGACTGTGTAAGGCCCTGAACCCGTGGGAAAAATTAACACTAGTGCCATAGTCAGATTAGTCTTGAGCTTCTGAAAGCTCGCCTCACATTCATCTGACCATTCGAACTGAACACCTTTAGAGGTCAATCTGGTCATCAGGGTTGAAATAGATGAAAACCCATCTACGAACCGCCAATAATACTCTGCTAACCCCCAAGAAACTCTAAATCTTTGTGGCTGATGTTAGTCTAGGCCAGTCCTTGACTGCTTCCATCTTCCTTGGATCAATATGTATACCTTCTGCTGTCACAACATGACCTAGGAATGCAACTGTACTTAGCAAGAACTCATATTTTGGCAAAATTTGCATATAGCTGACTATTTTTCAGAGTATGGAGAGCCACTCTGAGATATAACGCATGCTCTTCCTGACTACAAGAGCATACCAATATGTTATCAATGGAGAGTATCACGAACAAGTCTAAATAAAGCATGAATACCTTATACATATGCACATAACCATGACTCTGGCCATAAGAGTTGTCCCTAATTTACAACATTGCCAATTAACCATGCATTATTAAATACCTTATTCCAAAACTCCCACTTTACTCACAGTGAGGTATGGAGACCTCATGATTACTTTCCCAATTTAATGATTCATATTTAGCCTCACCTCGATGCTCATCTCAAAGGCTAAAACTCAACGGTTACAAAATAGAAATGGCTAAATATGAATAGAAACTATACAAGAATTGTCAAATAATCCTAACAGGCACGACTCCCATTTAAAATATAATATAATTTTTTTTAATTTTCATAAAAGGAGAATTTTAAACACATAAAATTTTACCACCAGGACCTTGTCCTCATATGATATCCACCGCAGCTTGGAACTCAATTTAAAAAAATTTCACGTTATGCAAAAGTTTGAGGACCTCATCCTCAACTTTGAATCACAAGTAGTTGCACATTGTCCCAACCGAAAATTTTCATTTCTCTTTTCTTCTTTTCAATAATTGTCCGTCAAAGAAACTCACGACATAAAATGAACCCTCATGCCGACATGGTATATAATTAACAATTGAAATTAATTATTCCAGGAATTACATCAACTCTCATTTTAGTAAGTAATATAAAGTCACTTTTAGCCTCATAAATATTCTTAGTGACCAACACATCATAATATGGATAGTTATCTCCATATAATTGCACAACGTAAGTATTCTCATAAGTAGATTTGACTGTTGCGAAACTCACTCATGAGTGTGGTATGTTAAAAGGACTCGCCTAAATTTTTCAGGGAAAAAAAAAACAAATCAACTTAAGGAAAAATATCCTTTTTATAACAGTCAAAATTATACATGTGATGACACCATCTGGTGTAGTGACCTCAGTCATACCATAAAAATTATATCAACGGTTGGGTCTCCACCTCTAGGATTCTCCCCTCCAACTCTAGCATCCTGACCTCTACCTCTGGCTGGTCATGTAATGTCACGACCCTAGTTCACCAATTGTGAACATGTCGTGATGGCACCCAGTCCCCACGACTAGGTAAGCCTAACACGTTGCGAATATACAAGTTATAAATACTTAAATAAGAAACAGCGGAAAAATAGCATAAGAGATATGTAATCTGTGCCGCTTGGCACATACATCCGTCACACAATAAATAAAAACACTACCAAGATCCGGAACCCCACGGTAACACAGACTAAAAGAGAAAATACAAATGTGGCTCTATGTGTAAAGAGTATCTAACAACGAAATGAAGAAAAATGTCAACTAGTACTACTAGAATAGAAGGAAAGCCTCCGGATCTGCGGACGTAGCAGATCATACCTCGAGGTCTCCAGAAAAGCTCGCGGAATCACCTAGCACGAGCCTCCTCTGATGTACCCGGATCCGCACAACAAAAGTGTGCGGAAGAGTAGCACGAGTACACCACGGCGGTACTCGGCCAGTTGCCAAGCCTAACCTCGATGGAGTAGTGACGAGGAAGGTCGTGGCCCTACCGAGAAACAATAATATAATGATGATAACAAAAATAGCAGTTTAAATGATAATAATTTCCGAAATAACAACAATAAGATGATTACCGCAACCGTCTACAATTAAGCTAACAACAAATAACCAACTCAATGAAACAAATCCAGGATCCATGGGAATTGAACCCACAGTCCCATTCTCAGTACCTCTGGGTCTCCGGGAATCGAACCCGCAACCCATGTTTCAATAATATCTCAATAACTCAGGATCTCCGGGAATTGAACCCGCAGTCCCTACCAATAACTCAGGATCTCGGGAATTGAACCCGTAGTCCACATTTTAATAAATCTCAGGATCTCGGGAATCGAACCCGTAGTCCACATTTCAATAATCTCCGGATCTCGGGAATCGAACCCGTAGTCCACATTTCAATAATCTCAGGATCTCGGGAATCGAACCCGTAGTCCATATTTCAATAATCTCAGGATCTCGGGAATCGAACCCGTAGACCATATTTCAATACAAGTAAAAAGGAATACACAGAGAGAAGTATAATATGCTTAACTATAACTTCGCCGATAGACAGCGCCAGCGATTACCAAGAAAACTCAAGTAAGACAATTAGGCAATTAGACAGTTTAACACTACATAATCGTGCTTTTCTAACTACTACCGGGTAGATATATCGAATTTAACAGCCTAAAACAGGAATATCACTCATCGAACATTTTTAAGTAGAGTATGTGTTCAACAACCAGCGCATGTACACGCCCGTCACCCCGCGTACAAGGCATTTAAAGTATCACATAATATCCTAGGGGTGAAAGTCCCCCACACGAGGTTAGACAAGTCACTTACCTCAATTCCGGTACAAAACCGCTAAGAAACGACTTCCTTGCCACGAGTATCCGACTCCGAGTGGCTCAACTCTATCCAATTAAATTGCAAATTGTAAATAATAATTCAAGTAATTTATTCTACAATTAAATTCTAAGCTAATACGAAAAATTATGAAAGAAATGACCAAGATCACACAAAGATCGATGAAGCTCGATTTCTAAAAGACGGGGTTTTTAGCCATACATATCCGAAATTTGCCCTTAATGATACTACGATGATCCAATATAGTTATGTAACTTCAATCTACAATTCAACATTCAATAGGGCCAATATTGATAATAAATTCCATAACTTATGCCATTTAGGCATATTATCAAACACCTTGTAGGCATGGTTATTTTTACCTCATAACTATAGTATTGGTTCTTCCAACTATCACCATTAACCAACAATTCATCTCACTATCATTCCTAACCAATTTATAACTTCCAAATACACATGTATGACCATCCATTCATACCCAACCAACAAAGAAATTCCATCAAATAAACACCTTTAAATTCCTACCATGTTCATGTATTTAAATTGGGAATTTATGACTTCCAATTACCATGCCATAAGTTGTAATACTTGATTCATACTCATATTCCCATAATAACACCATATGTGTAAGTCTAAGGTGTAGGATTACCTCTTGTAGATCAAATCTTGAAAGACAACTTTGGGGTGTTCTTGAGATTTTGAAGAAATCCTATGAAATTCAACCAAAAATCATGTTGTAACTAGTGATTGAGAAGAGAAATCACCATAAAAACACACTTAAAAGCTTACCTTAGGAGTGCAATTGAGTGCCTTGGTCGAATTGGGGGTGTAGGGGAAGCCCTAGGCTTGAGAAATGACTCAAAATCTGTCATTTCCCATCCTTAGGTATTTTTAGGGCCTGCTACTAGCGCGCCCGCGCTAATTAGCGCGGGTTGAGGCAGTAAATAACCCATTAGTGCGAGCTACTAGCGCTCCCGCGCTAAGGCCGCGCTACTGACACATGCCCAGAAACATGGTCATCACCTTCTGTTTACACCTCCAAATGACGAACGGTTTGTTGCGTTGGAAACTAGACTCAAAGGGCTTTAATTTGATAGGTTGTAGCTCACACAACTCTTTATAGAACGGGAGATATGATCGTTTAAAGTGAGGTCTTGTGCACACTCATTTACATCTTCGCCTATTATGAAGTTTTCCAACTTCAAAAGTTCCCGTTAACCATCCGAAATCACCCCGAGGCCCCCGGGACCTCAACCAAAAATACTAACACCTCCTAAAACATCATGCAAACTTGTTCCAATCATCGACATGCATCAAACAACGCCAATACCATCAAATTTCATCGAATTCAAGCTTAAGTTCTTCTAAAACTTCCAAAACACGCATTTAATCAAAAACCCGACCAAACGACGTCCGAATGACCTGAAAATTTGCGGACATATCCAAAATCACATAACAAAGCTACAGAAATTGTCGGAATTCCATTCTGACCCCCGGATCAAAATCTCACCTATCGTTCGGATTCGCCAAAATTTCAACCTTCGGCATTTCAAGCCTAATTGAGCTACGGACCTCCAAAATACATTCCGAACGCGCTCCCAACCCCGAAATCACCTAACAGAGCTAATGGAACTATCGGATTTCCGTTCCGAGATCATCTTAACACCTGTTCCGGCTACGGACCATTTTCTAGCTTTAAAGCTCTCATTTAGGGACTAAGTGTCCCAAAATGCTCCAAATTTCAGAACCGACTCTCCCGCAAACCACAATAGCAGAAATGAACTTAGGGGAACAGTTAAATTAGGGATTGGGGCGTAATTTTCCAAAACGACCGGTCGGGTCGTTACATCTTCCCACACTTAAATATTCGTTCGTCCTCGAACGAGCATAGGAAACATACCTGGAGTAGTGAAAAGATGAGGGTACTCGCTGCGCATATCCTGCTCGGTCTCCCAAGTCGCCTCCTCGACCGGCTGGCCCCGCCACTGAACCTTTACCGAAGCGATGTTCTTTGACCTTAGCTTTCTGACCTGCCTGTCTAGAATGGCTACTGGTTCCTCAACATAAGACAGATCCTTGTCTAGCTGAACAGATGTGAAATCCAACACATGCGACGGGTCACCATGGTATCTCCGGAGCATGGAGACATGAAATACGGGGTGAACTCCGGCTAGGCTGGGAGGTAAGGCCAACTCATAAGCAACCTCCCCAACACGCCTCAAAATCTCAAAAGGGCCAATAAATCTAGGACTCAGCTTTTCTTTCTTCCCAAACCTCATAACGCCCTTCATGGGCGAGACTCGAAGCCGAACCCGCTCACCAACCATAAAAGCCACATCGCGAACCTTCTTGTCCGCATAACTCTTCTGTCTAGACTGGGCTGCACGAAGTCTGTCCTGAATCACCTTGACCTTGTCCATAGCATCCTGAACCATATCAGTACCTAGTAACCTGGCCTCGCCCGGCTCAAACCAACCCACGGGAGACCTGCACCTCCTACCATATAGGGCCTCATACGGTGCCATCTGAATACTAGACTGGTAGCTGTTGTTATAAGCAAACTCCGCCAGTGGCAAGAAGTGATCCCATGAACCTCCAAACTCAATCACGCACGCACGGAGCATATCCTCCAAAATCCGAATAGTGCGCTCGGACTGCCCATCAGTCTGGGGGTGAAATGCTGTGCTCAGCTCTACCCGAGTACCTAACTCCTGCTGTACGGCTCTCCAGAACCGTGAAGTGAACCGAGTGCCTCTATCCGAAATGATGGAAACTGGAATACCATGCAGCCGAACTATCTCCCTGATATAGATCTCCGCCAGTCGTTCCGATGAATAAGCAGTACTCACCGGTATGAAATGGGCGGACTTGGTCAGCCGATCCACAATGACCCAAATGGAATCAAACTTCCTAACCGTCCGCGGAAGTCCAAATACAAAGTCCATGGTAATGCGCTCCCATTTCCACTCGGGAATTTCAATCTGCTGCATCAATCCACCCGGACGCTGATGCTCATACTTCACTTGCTGGCAGTTGAGGCATCTGGAAACACAATTAACTATATCCCTCTTCATCCGCCTCCACCAGTAATGTTGTTTCAAGTCCTGATACATCTTCACGACTCTCGGATGGATGGAATACCGCGAGCTATGGGCCTCTACTAGAATCAGCTCTCGAAGATCATCTACATTGGGCACAAAGATGCGCCCCTGCATCCTCATAACTCCATCATCTCCGATGGTAACATCTCGAGCATCACCACGCCGAACTCTATCCTGGAGGACAAGCAAATGAGGGTCGTCGAACTGACGCTCCCTGATGCGGTTAAATAGAGAAGACCGAGAAACCACACATGCCAGAATCCGGCTGGGCTCCGAAAGATCCAATCTAACGAACTGCCTGGCTAGAGCTTGAACATCCATCGCCATAGGCCTCTCTGAAACTGGTAGATGTGCTAAACTCCCCAAACTCTCTGCTCGGCGACTCAAGGCATCGGCAACCACATTAGCCTTGCCCGGATGATAGAGAATAGTAATATCATAGTCCTTTAGTAGCTCCAACCACCTCCTCTGACGCATATTCAAGTCCTTCTTCTTAAGGAAGTGCTGCAAGCTCCGGTGATCAGTGTAGATCTCACAAGGGACCCCATATAAATAATGACGCCAAATTTTCAAGGCGTAAACAATGGTAGCTAGCTCCAAATCGTGAACAGGGTAATTATTCTCATGCACCTTCAGCTGTCTCGACGCGTAGGCAATCACCCTACCGTCCTGCATCAATGCTGCACCGAGTCCAACTCGTGAGGCATCACAATATACAGTATACGACCCCGAACCTGTAGGCAACATCAATATATGGGCCGAAGTCAAAGCTCTCTTGAGCTTCAGAAAGCTCGCCTCACACTCATCTGTCCACTGAAAAGGTGCACCCTTTTGGGTCAATCTGGTCATTGGTGCTGCAATCGAAGAGAATCCCTCTACGAAACGACGGTAATAGCCCGCCAAACCAAGGAAACTACGAATCTCAGTAGCGGAGGAGGGTCTGGGCCAACTTTGCACGGCCTCCACCTTCCTCGGATCTACTCGAATACCATCACTCGACACCACGTGACCCAAAAATGCCACTGAACTCAACCAGAATTCACATTTAGAGAACTTGGCATAAAGCTGCTTCTCCCTCAGAATCCGAAGCACTATCCTCAAATGTTGCTCGTGCTCTTCCCGGGTCCGGGAATATACTAGAATATCATCAATGAAGACAATCACGAACGAGTCCAGATAAGGCCTGAACACACTGTGCATCAAATGCATAAAGGCTGCTGGGGCATTAGTCAGCCTAAAAGACATCACGAGGAACTCATAGTGACCATACCGGTCCTGAAGGTAGTCTTCGGGATATCTGGCTCCCGAATCTTTAGCTGGTGATACCCCGAGCGCAAATCAATCTTAGAAAACACATGTACGCCTTGTAGCTGGTCAAATAAATCATCAATACGGGGCAAAGGATATTGGTTCTTCACTGTAACCTTGTTCAGCTGACGATAGTCAATACACATACGCATAGAACCGTCCTTTTTCTTCACAAACAATACAGGAGCACCCCAAGGCGAAACACTGGGTCGAATGAAACCCTTGCCCAATAACTCCTGTAACTGATCCTTCAACTCCTTCAACTCAGGAGGAGCCATACGGTACGGTGGAATAGAAATGGGCTGAGTGCCCCGCAACAAATCAATAGCAAAGTCAATATCTCTATCGGGCGGCATGCCCGGGGGATTAGCTGGAAATACATCAGAGAAATCACGTACCGCTGGGTCGGAATCAACAGAAGGAGTGTCAACACTGACATCCCTCACATAAGCTAGATAAGCTGCACACCCCTTCTCAACCATACGCTGAGCTTCGAGAAAGGAAATAACACGGCTAGGGGTGTGATCTAGAGTACCACTCCACTCAATAAGTGGAATGCCTGGCATAGCCAGCGTCACGGTCTTGGCGTGACAATTAAGAATAGAATAGTGGGGCAACAACCAGTCCATGCCTAGAATAATATCAAAATCGACCATCCCGAGCAACAATAGATCCGCTCTGGTCTCAAAATCACAAATGGTAACCAAACACGACCGATATACGCGGTCCACAGCCAAAGAATCACCCACCGGAGTGGAAACATAAATGGGGGCACTCAAAGAATCCCGAGGCACACCCAGGTGAGAAGCAAAGTAATAAGACACATATGAAAAAGTGGAACCAGGGTCGAATAGAACCGATGCCTCCCCGTGACTAACCAGAATAATACCTGTGATAACAGAGTCAGATGCAACAGCCGCAGCGCGATCAGGAATAGTATAGAATCTGGCTTGTCCCCTCTCTCGAGGGCAGCCTCTGGCACCCTAATCCCCGCCCCTGGCTGGCTGGGCAGGTGGAGTGGCAGCTGGAGCTGGAATGATGGCCTGCTAGCTCTAAGAACCACGCTGAGGCTGCGAAGACTGATGAGGTGCTCCCCTCTTGCGACTGGGGCACTCCCTGACCAGATGGCGAGTATCCCCACACTCAAAGCAAGCTCTGGGAGGACACGGTGGCTGTGACAGCCCGACCTCACCCTCACTAGTCTGACCCCTAGAGGTACCCCGCGCAGGAGGTACACTGGAAACTAGGGGCGCATAATAAGGCTCCTGAGGTGCTGGAAGAGCTAGAGTACTACCGGCTGCTGGCAATGCTGAGTGAACTGCCAAAACGACCGGCTGCTGAAGTGCGGGCACCAGAGAAATGACCAGACTCGCGAGACCTCTTGGCCTCTCTCTCTCCCCGCTCTCTAGGGAGCATACTCTCGTTCCTCCTGGAAATGCTCACTGCCTGCTGATAAGATGTATCTGTCTCCAACTCTCTGGCAATGCTAGACCGGATCAGTGGAATCAGGTCCTCAATAAATCTCTGCACCCTCTCCCGGACCGTGGCTACCAAAGCCGGTGCATGCCTGGCTAGACGGCTAAAACTGATAGCATACTCCGATACTAACATGGAGCCCTGTCGCAGTCGCTCAAACTCCGAGCGCCAAGAATCCCTAAGGCTCTGGGGAACAAACTCCCTCAAAAACAGATCTGAAAACTGCATCCAGGTTAATGAAGCATACTCCTCCGGACTATCCAACTCATACGTGCGCCATCAATCATAAGCGGCCCCACGAAACTGAAAAGCAGTGAAGGAAACCCCGCTGGTCTCCACAATCCCCATAGTACGAAGAATACGATGACACTCCTCTAGAAAACCCAATGCATCATCTGAAGCCAAACCACTGAACACTGGAGGGTCATATTTCTTGAACCTCTCCAATCTACGTCGTTCGTCCTCGGAGGCAGCTGGTCCACCTCCGTGTTGTGCTGGGGCGGCAGGAGGCATAACCAAAACATCTGGAACATGTCCCACTGGCACATGCTGCTCCGGTGTAACGGCTGCGGGAGTCTGGGCCCCTCCCCCGGCATGAGATGTAGCTGCGACGAGAGGAAGCAGTCCTGCCTGAGCTAAAGTGGTATACATACTCATGAACTGGGCCAGGGTATCCTGTAGTGCTGGAGTTGTAGCAGCTGTAGTCGGTGTACCAGGTGCCCTCGCCCCAACCTGGTCTACCTGTGGCACCTCAGCGGCAGCGCGCGAGGGTGCTGTGGCTGCACCTCGGGCGCGTCCTCGTCCTCTACCTCGGCCTCTGCCTCTGACGGCAGCAACAGGGGGCGCGGGTACCTGATCATCGCGAGTAGCTCGTGTCCTCACCATCTGTGAGAGAATGGAAAGCAGTAGTTTAGATTTTTGATGCCAAGAATGTCGCACGACAAGGAATCCAAAAGAAATGACGAGTTTCCTAAACAGTTACATAGCCCCTCGTAGATAAATACAAACGTCTCCGTATCGATCAGCGAGAATCTAAGTAACCGGTCTGTGTCCCGTGACTCCTATGAACCTAGAGCTCTGATACCAACTTGTCACGACCCTAGTTCACCAATTATGAACATGTCGTGATGGCACCCAGTCCCCACGACTAGGTAAGCCTAACACGTTGCGGAATATACAAGTTATAAACACTTAAATAAGAAACAATGGAAAATAGCATAAAAAGATATGTAATCCGTGCCGCTTGGCACATACATCCGTCACACAATAAATAAAACACTACCAAGATCCGGAACCCCACGGTAACACAGACTAAAGAGAAATACAACTGTGGCTCTATGTGTAAAGAGTATCTAACAACGAAATGAAGAAAAATGTCAACTAGTACTATTAGAATAGAAGGAAAGCCTCCGGATCTGCGGACGTAGCAGATCATACCTCGAGGTCTCAGAAAGCTGCGAAAATCACCTAGCACGAGCCTGCTCTGATGTACCTGGATCTGCACAACAAAAGTGTGCAGAAGAGTAGCATGAGTACACCACATCGGTACTCAGTAAGTGTCAAGCCTAACCTCGATGGAGTAGTGACGAGGAAGGTCAGGGCTCTACTGAGAAACAATAATATAATGATGATAACAAAAATAAACAGTTTAAATGATAAGAATTTCTGAAATAACAACAATAAGATGATTACTGCAACTGTCTAAAATTAAGCTAACAACAAATAACCAACTCAATAAAACAAATCCAGGATCTGTGGGAATTGAACCCACAATCCCATTCTCAGTACCTCTGGTTCTTCCGGAATCAAACCCGTAGCCCATGTCTCAATAATATCTCAATAACTCAGGATCTCCGGGAATCGAACCTGCAGTCCCTACCAACAACTCAGGATCTCGGGAATCGAACCCGTAGTCCACATTTCAATAAATCTCAAGATCTCGGGAATCGAACCCGTAGTCCACATTTCAATAATCTCAGGATCTCGGAATCGAACCCGTAGTCCACATTTCAATAATCTCAGGATCTCGGGAATCGAACCCGTAGTCCACATTTCAATAATCTCAGGATTTCGGGAATCGAACCCATAGTCCATATTTCAATACAAGTAAAAAGGAATACACAGAGAGAAGTATAATATTCTTAACTATAACTTCGCCGATAGACAGCGCCAGCGATTACCAAGAAAACTCAAGTAAGACAATTAGGCAATTAGACAGTTTAACACTACCTAATCATGCTTTTCTAACTACTACCGGGTAGATATATCGAATTTAACAGCCTAAAACAGAAATATCACTCATCGAACATTTTTAAGTAGAGTATGTGTTTAACAACCAGCGCATGTACACCGCCCGTCACCTCGCGTACAAGGCATTTAAAGTATCACATAATATCCTAGGGGTGAAAGTCCCCCACACGAGGTTAGACAAGTCACTTACCTCAATTCCGGTACAAAACCGCTAAGAAACGACTCCCTTGCCACGAGTATCCGACTCCGAGTGGCTCAACTCTATCCAATTAAATTGCAAATTGTAAATAATAATTCAAGTAATTTATTCTACAATTAAATTCTAACCTAATAAGAAAAATTATGAAAGAAATGACCAAGATCACACAAAGATCGATGAAGCTCGATTTCTAAAAGACGGGGTTTTTAGCCATACATATCCGAAATTTTCCCTTAATGATACTACGATGATCCAATATAGTTATGTAACTTCAATCTACAATTCAACATTCAATAGGGCCAGTATTGATAATAAATTCCATAACTTATGCCATTTAGGCATATTATCAAACACCTTGTAGGCATGGTTATTTTTGCCTCATAACTATAGTATTGGTTCTTCCAACTATCACCATTAACCAACAATTCATCTCACCATCATTCCTAACCAATTTATATCTTCCAAATACACATGTATGACCATCCATTCATACCCAACCAACAAAGAAATTACATCAAATAAATACCTTTAAATCCCTACCATGTTCGTGTATTTAAATTGGGAATTTATGACTTCCAATTACCATGCCATAAGTTGTAATACTTGATTCATACTCATATTCCCAAAATAACACCATATGTGTAAGTCTAAGGTGTAGGATTACCTCTTGTAGATCAAATCTTGAAAGACAACTTTGGGGTGTTCTTGAGATTTTGAAGAAATCCTATGAAATTCAACCAAAAATCATGTTGTAACTAGTGATTGAGAAGAGAAATCACCATGAAAACACACTTAAAAGCTTACCTTAAGAGTGCAATTGAGTGCCTTGGTCGAATTGGGGGTGTAGGGGAAGCCCTAGGCTTGATAAATGACTCAAAACCTGTCATTTCCCATCCTTAGGTATATTTAGGGCCTGCTACTAGCGCGCCCGCGCTAATTAGCGCGGGTTGAGGCAGTAAATAACCCATTAGCGCGAGCTACTAGCGCTCCCGCGCTAAGGCCGCGCTACTGACACATGCCCAGAAAAATAGTCATAACTTTCTGTGTATACCTCCAAATGACGAACGGTTTGTTGCGTTGGAAACTAGACTCAAAGGGCTTTAATTTGATAGGTTGTAGATCACACAACTCTTTATATAACAGGAGATATGATCGTTTAAATTGAGGTCTTGTGCACACTCATTTACATCTTCGCCTATTATGAAGTTTTCCAACTTCAAAAGTTCCCGTTAACCATCCGAAATCACCCCGAGGCCCCCGGGACCTCAACCAAAAATACTAACACCTCCTAAAACATCATGCAAACTTGTTCCAATCATCGACATGCATCAAACAATGCCAATACCATCAAATTTCATCGAATTCAAGCTTAAGTTCTTCTAAAACTTCCAAAACACGCATTTAATCAAAAACCCGACCAAACGACGTCCGAATGACCTGAAAATTTGCGGACATATCCAAAATCACATAACGAAGCTACATAAATTGTCGGAATTCCATTCCGACTCCCGGATCAAAATCTCACCTATCGTTCGGATTCGCCAAAATTTCAATCTTCGGCATTTCAAGCCTAATTGAGCTAAAGACCTCCAAAATACATTCCGAACGCACTCCCAACCCCGAAATCACCTAACGGAGCTAATGAAACCATCGAATTTCCGTTCCGAGATCGTCTTAACACCGTTCCGGCTACGGACCATTTTCTAGCTTTAAAGCTCTCATTTAGGGACTAAGTGTCCCAAAATGCTCCAAATTTCAGAACCGACTCTCCCGCAAACCACAATAGCAGAAATGAACTTAGGGGAATCGTTAAATTGGGGATTGGGGCGTAATTTTCTAAAACGACCGGTCGGATCGTTACATGTAACATAAGTATTGACTGCAATGGAGCAGGTAACTTGAGTGCTTTCCTAAAATTACATTTCTCCAAAATTCCACATTCACAACAATTCTATTAAGGCTCATTAAACTTATTCCACATAACGACATATTCAGACACAGTCATGGTGACCTGGTACAACCGTTCAGATCGCATATACTAAATATTGCAGAGAATTTGGGAGGTGACTTTTTTAGAACATTTCCTTAAAATAAAGTTGAGTAGGTATTGTTGTGTTGGTCGATTTGCTCTCTCTTGCTATGCTGGCTTAACACTACTGAGCTACCCCAGTTACTCATATACTCTTTGTTATTCTCTGGGGCCATTCTTACCCCTTGTAGATTACAAAACCTTAAATATGTATAAATTATTTAGGGGGACCTTTCAATACCATATATATACATTCCAAGCCAAAACGGACATAACACATCGCTATCCGGTCCATTCACTAATAGTGGAATTCCCCATTTAACACCAAGTCAAAGGTCACAACATTCGATAATCCACCAAATTTGTCCTTCATAATTCAAATAAATCAACCCGACATTAAGGTCCGTTGAAACCCCACATAATTCGTCAAGTGATCTCCTGATACATCTGCATCTTCCATTGGAACCACAACTGGTGTGGTAAATACATTATCTTCCTGCTACTTCTATTTGCCATCTGAAGCATAGTAGAATCAACCCCCTCACTTTCGACCATTCCCATGTTCTGTAATACCTTGTCGCAGCGGTCAAGCATAACCCCGTGGGTTCTTAAAAGATGCACCGCTGAAGGTGGTAGCGAAGAGTTTGGTGAAACCTATCCGACATTCGCAAAACTTCTGAAGGCGTAGGTGATCTATCACCAGCCTGTGCCATTGTTCGGCTGAATAAGCGGTACGTGACTTCGCCATTCGTGGGAAGACAAGAGTAGAAATTCAAATTAATATTTGAAGAACGAATTCGCACTATATGAAAGAACAAAAGAGAAATGTTTTTTAACTCAATAGATTCTGAGGAACAAGTACATATGTCTCCGCACCTACCCATCAGTCTCTACTAAGTTTGTTTATGAGTTGTGAGACTTATGTAACCTAGTGCTCTGACACAAACTTGTCACGTCCCGGATTCCCCACCATTGGGATCGTGATGGCGGCTACTCGTGGTAGCTAGGCAAGCCAATTTCACACCATCTATTCACTAATAAAAATGTAACGAACCGACCCATTTTTATGGGAGTTACCACCCTGTTTTCTCTATTTTTATACCTTAATATGTTCATTTATATGTGTTTGGAGAGTTAGAAGTAAATCGGATGGAATCCGGTTAGAAATAAGGCAAGAAATCTCTTTATAGGAAGGTTAGTTTGGAAAAGTCAACCAGATCTTGACCGATGAGTTAGGAAGCTCTGAATGGATTTTTGATGATTCAATTAGTTTTGGGGGATTATTTATGACTTAGGAGAGCAATCAGAATCGAATTCGGAGGTCCGGTGTAGATTTAGGCTTGAATTGGCTAAGGTTAAATTTTGGAGAATTGCGGACGATAGGTGAGATTTTGATCCGGGGCTCGGAATGAAATTTTGAGAGTTGAAATAACTCCTTTAGATGATTTTGGATATGCGTGCAAAATTTCAAGCCATTCGGAGGTGTTTGGGTCGGGTTTTAGATCAAATGTTAGTTTCGGAAGTTTTAATGAAACTTAGGCTTGAATCTGTGAGATTTTGGTGATTTTGATATTTATGATGGTGTTTTTATGTTGTGAGCAAAATTTAATGAAGTAATGTGACATATTTGTGCATTTGGTTGAGGTCACGAGGGTCCCGGGGTGATTCCGAGTGGTTAAACGGACCATTAATTGCCTTAGAACACAACATATTTGCTGTTGGAATATTGTAGGTTCGATGGTCATCGCGTTTGCGTTGGAAGTATCTCGAATGTGTAGAGGAAATTGGAGCCCTGGAAATTTTGCCTTCGCGTTCGCGAAGCAGGAGGTCGCGTTCGCGAAGCATTGGCAGCCTGGTCAACACAATCGCGTGCGTACGCGACGCGTTCGCGTAGAATAGGGTCGCAGAGCATCGTGTTCACGCACGTATTGTTGTGTTCGCATGGGGAAATCGAGGAATTCAAAAACTTGTTCATTGCGTTCGCGGGAGGGGGGTCGCAAAAGCGAAGAAGGAAAACAGGCTTGACAGAGGGGTTTTTAATAACAAAACACCTGCGAGCAAAACTTATTTCTTCACCATTTTTGAGCGATTTGGAGAGATTTTGGATGGGAAGTAAGAGGATTTTGTCGGAAAATCATTGGAGGTAAGCTTCTTGACTCAAAAAAATGATTTTATGATAGAATCAACACCAAAACGCATGAAATTGGGTAGAATTTGTGAAGAACTAGGGCCTAAGTTTTGAAAACGAATTTTTGGGTTTTGAAAGTCCATTCGAACTCCTATTTTGATTAATTTATTATGCACGGACTCGTGGCGAGATGAGGAATCTGTTGGTATGATTTTCGAAATTTTTTGAGAAGTGGGCCTGGGGCTCGGGTTTTACCAACTTCATGAATTCATGCGTTTTTCGAGTAATTTTGGTTGGGTTATGTTTGTTTGACCCATATTGATGTATTTGCTGTGATTTTAACTAGATTTGATGCATGAGGCAGCAAATTCGAAGGGGAAAGGCATCGCGGACGAGTCCACGGCCGGTTAGAGGTGAGTAGTTAGTGTATATGATAGCCTGAGGGTTTGAAACCCCGGCTTATCACACTATGATGCTATATAGGGCGTGACTCGCACCCCATGGCAGGTGAGGGATTGGTTATGACAAGAGATTGTGACTTGGTCCATCCGGAATAAGAATAATATTATATTTGCGGCTGAAACGCACACTGTGTTAAGTATATATGTGGGCTATAAGCCATATTTGGGGCCTTGTGCTGACCTGTAGTATCCTTAGGGGGTAGATATCTATGTGATAGCATGATTTGTAAAAGCGTTGATCTCAGTCCTGGCTTGAAATCACTGTTATGAAATACTAAGTCACCTGTTCTTGGAAAATTATATAAAATTAAAGTATTTTTTCATTGTTAATGAACTGGAACCTGAAATAAATAAATTGAACTGTTGTGTGACTCATATGCATGTTGTTGACTGAGTACGGATCGGGCTGCATACCGCAACGGATGATATGAATATTGCGCTTGGGTTGAAGGAGCCCCTCCGGAGTCTGTACACACCCCAGTGAGTGTCGTCGATGTTAAACGGATCGGGCTACGCGCTGTAGAAGTCATGTGCATTGCATTGCATTCTTGTTTGTAAGTTACCAGTGATATTTGTGGTTTGCTGTTGTTGTTACTTCGTGGTAGGTATCGGACCGTAGTTTTAGCTTTGCTCTATGGTATTCTGTGGATTTCCTGCTTTCAGCTATTTTATATACTTTTTACTCACTGAGTACTTAGTACTCATCCCTACTCCCCGCACCTTTGTGCGCAGATCCAGGTACACAAGAGGGTTAGACAAGCATTCCAGCTTATTTTCAGAGTATACTCGAGTTGCTGAGGTAGCTGCTCGCGTTCGCAGGACCTGGCTTCTCTCTTTATTTCAGTTTATTCTCTATATACTTTCCAGACTTTAGTATTTTATTCAGTATACCTATTCCTATTCAGTTTTTGCTTAGAGGCTCTACACTCGTGACCCCAGATCATTTGGGAGTGTTATTTTCCATGTTCGCACATCTCAGTATTTGATTCTACTATTATTATTGGAGTATTATTAGTAACTCTCATATTCTTCTTGAAATCATCCTTTTGGGACTTGTATTTAAATGTGAGATACAGTTGATGGATCTGGCTTGCCTAGCTTTATGGTTGGGCACCATCACGACCGGGTTTGGGTCGTGACAAGTTGGTATCAGAGCCTAGGTTACTAGGCCTCTCGAGTCATGAGCTGGTTTGGTAGGCTCTCGCGGATCGGTACGTAGACGTCCGTACCTATCCTTGGGAGGCTACAGAACTTTAGGAAACACTTCACATTCATGGATTCATATCATGCGATTTGTGTTGTCGTGAAACTAAATTTTTCCGTATTTTATTCTCTAGCAAATGGCGAGAACACGGCCGGTTAGAAATGGGCACTATGAATTTCTGGTGATGTCTTTTGGGCTGACTAATTCCCCATCCGCATTTATGCACATGATGAACAGTATATTTTGGCCATATCTGGATTCTTTTGTGATCGTATTTATTGATGATATCCCGGTGTACTCGCGTAGCGAGGACGAGCACGCACAACACTTGAGGGTAGTGATGCAGAGATTGAGAGAGGAAACGTTGTATGCAAATTTTTTGAGTGTGAGTTCTGGCTTGATACTGTGACATTTCTAGGACATGTAGTTTCCATCGATGGTATTCGGGTTGACCCACAAAAAGTCAAGGTGGTGCAGAATTGGCCCAGGCCATCCTCAGCTTCCGAGATCCGGAGTTTCCTTGGGTTGGCATGCTATTACTGCAGGTTTTTCTAGGGCTTTTCGTCTATTGCTTCGCCTTTGACGAAGTTAACACAGAAGAATGCTCCATTTGTGTGCTCTGAAGAATGTGAGGAGAGCTTCCAGAAGCTCAAGTCGGCCTTGACGACAACTCTGGTACTTGTGTTGCCATCAGCGTCAGGGTCTTATATGGTGTATTGCGATGTTTTGAGATTTGGGATCGGTTGTGTATTGATGCTGGAAGGTAGAGTTATTGCATATGCTTCTCGTCAATTAAAGACCCACGAGAAGAACTACCCTGTTCATGACTTAGAGTTAACTGTTATTGTTCATGTCTTGAAGATTTGGAAGCATTACTTGTATGGTGCATCTTGTGACATATATACAGACCATCGCAGCCTTCAGCACTTGTTTAAGTAGAAAAATATCAATTTGAGGCAGCGGAGAAGGCTTGAATTACTCAAAGACTATGATATTACCATCTTATATCATCCCGGGAAGGCTAATGTAGTGGCCGATGCCTTAAGCCGGAAAGCTATTAGTATGGGCAGCTTGGCATACATTCCAGTTGGGGAGAGGCCCCTTGCAGTTGATGTTCAGGCTTTAGCTAACCATATAGTGAGGATGGATATTTCTAAGCCCAATCGGGTGATGGCTTGCGTGGTATCTCGGTCTTCTTTGTATGACCGCATTTGAGAGCGCTAGTATGATGATCCACACTCAATTGTCCTTAAGGATAGAGTTCAGCATGATGATTCCAGAGATGTCACTATTGATAGTGATGGTGTGTTGCGGATGCAGAGCCGGATATGCGTGCCCAATATTGATGGCCTTCTTGAGGTGATATTGGAGGAGGCCCACAGCTCATGGTATTCTATTCACCCAGGTGCCGCAAAGATGTATTAGGTTTTGAGGAAGCATTATTGGTGGAGAAAGATGAAGAAAGATATCGTGAGTCATGTAGCACGGTGCCTAAACTGTCAACAGGTCAATATGAGCATCATAGGCCCGGCAGTGTGTTCCAGCGCATTGATATTCCCGAGTGGAAGTGGGAGAGGATCACTATGGACTTTGTTAGTAGACTCCCTCGGACAGTGAGGAAGTTTGATTCAGCTTGGGTGATTGTGGATAGGCTGACCAAGTAAGCTCATTTCATTCCTGTGTGTACTACATACTCCTCGGAGCGGTTAGCAGAGATTTTCATCCATGAGATTATGAGATTGCATGGAGTTCCAGTGTATATCATATCAAACAGAGGTACTCAGTTTACTTGACAGTTCTGGAGGACATTTCAGCGAGAATTTGGTTCACTGGTAGAGTTGAGAACAACATTTCACCCACAGATGGATGGGCAGTCCAAGTGCACAATTTAGATACTAGAGGACATGTTGCGTTCTTGCGTCATTTATTTTGGAGGTTCTTGGGCTGATTACTTTCCTCTTGTAGAGTTTTCTTATAACAATATCAATCAGTCCAACATTCAGATCGTGCCGTATGAAGCCTTATATGGGAGGCGGTGTAGGTCTCCAGACGGTTGGTTTGAGCCCGGCGAGGCTAGATTATTGGGGATGGAGTTAGTTCAGGTTGCCTTAGACAATGTGAAGGTGATTCAGGAGAGACTTCGTATAGCCCAGTCACATCAGAAGAGTTATACGGACCGGAAGGTCCGAGATGTGTCTTATTATGTAGGCAAGAAGGTGTTGCGGAAAGATTCGCCTATGAAGGGCGTTATGAGGTTTTGAAAAAAAAGAAGTTGAGCCCACGGTTCATTGGACCTTTTGACGTGCTTAGGAAAGTTGGGGTGGTGGCATATATACTTGCTTTGCCACCCATCTTGTTGGGAGTTCACCTGGTGTTCCATGTATCTATGCTCCGGAAGTACATTGGAGATTCGTCTTATGTATTAGACTTCAGCACGATTCAGCTGGATGAGGACTTGACCTATGATGTGGAGCCGGTAGCCATTTTGGGTCGACATGTTCGTAAGTTGAGATCCAAAGATATATCTTTGGTGAAAGTGCAGTGGAGAGGTTGTCCCATGGAGGAAGCAACTTGGGAGACCGAGCAGGAGATGCAAATCAGATATCCACACTTGTTTGATGCTCCAAGTATGTTTCTTAACCCGCTCGCGGACGAGTGTTTGTTTAAGTTTGGCAGAATGTAAGGACCTGACCCGTTGTTACGGGAGTTACCGCCCTGTTTTCTCCATTTTTATACCTTAATATGTTCATTTATATGTGTTTGGAGAGTTAGAAGAAAATCAGATGGAATTCGGTTAGAAATGAGGCAAGAAACCTCTTTATGGGAATGTTAGTTTGAAAAAGTCAACCGGATGTTGACCGATGAGTTAGGAAGCTTAGAATGGATTTTCGATGATTCGACTGGTTTTGGGGGATGATTATGACTTAGGGGAGCAATCGGAATCGAATTCGGAGGTCCGGTAGATTTAGGCATGAATTGGCTAAGGTTAAATTTTGGCGAATTCCGGATGGTAGGAGAGATTTTGATCCGGGGGTCGGAATGACATTCCGAGAGTTGCACTAACTTCGTTAGGTGATTTTGGATATGTGTGCAAAATTTTAGATAATTCAGAGGTGTTTAGGTCGGGTTTTAGATCAAATGTTAGTTTCGGAAGTTTTAGTAAAACTTAGGCTTGAATCCGTGAGAATTTGGTTATTTTGATGTTTAGGATGGTGTTTTTATGTAGCGAGCAAGTTTGAATGAAGTAATGTGACATATTTGTGCATTTGGTGGAGGTCCAGAGGGTCCCGGGTTGATTCCGAGTGGTTAAACAAACCATTTTTGGGCTTAGAACACAGCATATTTGTTGTTGGAATGTTGCAGGTTCGATGGCCATCGCGTTCGCGTGGGAAATGTCGCTAACCTATAGAAGAAATTGGAGCCCTTGAAATTTTTCATTCGCGTTCGCGAAGCAGGAGGTCGCGTTCGCGAAGCAGGAGGTCGCGTTCGCGAAGCATTCGCAGCCTGGTCATCGCGATCGCGTGCGTAAGCGACGCGTTCGCGTAGAATAGGGTTGCATGGCATCGTGTTCATGCGCGTATTGACGCGTTCGCGTAGGGCAATCGGGGAGTTTAAAAACTTGTTCATTGCATTCCCGGGAGGGGGGTCGTGAACGCGAAGAAGGAAACCATGCCTGATGGAGGGGCTCTTAATAACAGAACACCCGCGATCAAAACGTATTTCTTCACCATTTTTGAGCGATTTGGAGAGCTTTTGGATGGGAAGTAAGAGGATTTTGTTGGGAAACCATTGGAGGTAAGTTTATTGACTCAATAACATGATATTATGATAGAATCAACACCAAAACTCATGAAATTGGGTAGAATTTGTGAAGAACTAGGGCCTAAGCTATGAAAACGAATTTTTGGGTTTTGAAAGGCCATTCGAACTCTGATTTCGATAAATTTTATATGCACGGACTCACGGCGTGATGAGGAATCTATTGGTATGGCTTTAAGAATTTTTTGAGAAGTGGACCCGGGGCTCGTGTTTTCCAACTTCGTGAATTGTTGCATTTTTCGAGTAATATTGATTGGGTTATGTTTCTTTGACCCATATTTATGTATTTGTTGTGGTTTTGAGTAGTTAGTGTATATGGTAGCCTGAGGGTTTGAAACCCTAGCTTATCACATTGTGACGCTATTTAGGGCGTCACTCGCACCCCATGGCGGGTGCGGGATTGTTTATGACTGGGACCTGAAATTAAAGTATTTTTTCATTGTTAATGAACTGGAACCTGAAATAAACAAATTGAACTGTTGTGTGACTCATATGTATGTTCTGCACTGAGTATAGATTGGGCTACATGCCGCAATGGATGATATGAATATTGCGCTTGGGCTGAATGAGCCCCTCTGGAGTCTGTACACACCCCTAGTGAGCACCATTGACGTTAAACGGATCGGACTACGCATTGTAGCGGTCATGTGCATTGCGTTGCATTGCATTCTTGTTTGTAAATTACATGTCATATTTGTGGTTTGATGTTATTGTTAGTTCGTGGTAGGTATCGAACTGTAGTTTTAGTTTTGCTCTGTGGTATTCTGTGGATTTGCTGCTTTCAGCTATTTTATATAATTTTTACTCACTAATTACTTAGTACTCACCCCTACTCCCTGCACCTTTGTGTGCAGATCTAGGTACATAGGAGGGTTAGACGAGCATTCCAGCTTATTTTCAGAGTATACTCGAGTTCCTGAGGTAGCTGCTGGCGTTCACAGTGTATTTGGGAAAAAATTTTATGACGTGGCAAGACATTGCAATTTCCAGCCTGGAGGCGGGACATCGAATCCAGCCTATTTCTCTCCCACTACCAGGACACGTGGAATATGCACAATAGTGTGAAATAGATACGGGACGCAATACGATTGCAAAACCCGTGTCTATTTGAAGCGGGTTAAAACGTGATTTCAGAAGATAAAGGAAATAGATACGAGCACCGTATCTATTCAAAACATCTAGAAGCAACGGGTCAAAACATGTTTGGGGCATGGATCTGAATGTAGAAATGAGTCTAAATTCAATCATTAAATACCTTATACGTTAGGGGATCAACATTTATTGAAAATGATTGTGTAACAACCTATTTAATATCATTTATTGCTCATAAAGTATTACGTTTTATTCCTCCATCTAAAATTAGATATAAAGGAGGAAGTTAAACCCATTGTAGACACATCGATCACTGAAATACAATCTTTCTTACTGTCTATTCTAATTATTGAAAGCCTATTACAATTTTTCGGTTTCTTGATTATCAGTAACCCGATTTTTTCTATTATTTTCTAGCTTTAATCGATGTTCAATATTTTGGTTAAACAAATTGGTTCCGTTACCGGGAATCTGATAATCGATTCTTTCTAAAACTTATACGTTTCATTTGTTAACAACGTCATGTCGAACAACAACAATAACAACGATGTCAAAAATCAGGTCCCTCACGATCTAGTGAACTTGAACAATGATAATATGGTTTTGTCCCTTCCAGCCTCTCCACGCCAATCTCAGGAAGGCACTCCCATACCTACTTCAAGTGAACAGGAGCAACCAGAACATCTTGAAGGGGTTGAACAAACTCTTCAGCGCATAATCGACGTACGAGTCAGTCAAGCCCTCCAAACTTTGGTTGATCGCTTATCATCATCCTCACCTACCCCTACTCCTAATAACAACACTCTCGAGAACCCTCGCTCTAGTCTTGATAACATGAATGCAGGATCTCCCAGCGGACCACGTGAAGTGGATACAGGTAATGCAAACAATTCTTATTTACAAAACATGATACTAACTTTGCAGGCACAACTCAAGGAACAAAGTAAAGGGATCGAACAAATTCCGGGAGTTCCCCTAATAATTAAAGGGATTGACGCGGATAAATATTCTCAGCAACCCTGGAAGCCAACCGCAGCACCGCTTCCTATTCCAAAGAAGTTCAAAATGCCAAATATTTCAAGATATGATGGTACAACCGACCCTCGAGATCATGTGACGACATTTACCACAGGTGTTAAGGGGAACAATTTAACCAAATAAGAAATCGAATCTGTCTTGGTTAAGAAATTTTGAGAAACACTCACGAAGGGAGCCCTAACCTGGTATTTACTCTTACCTAAAAATTCTATTAACTCTTTTGCTGAGTTGTAGATGCTTTTATAAAAGCACACTCAGGAGCACAAAAAGTTGAAAAGAGGATGGAGGACATCTTTAAGATTAAACAAGTGGATACGGAATTACTCATAGATTTCGTTGATATGTTTCAACGAGAACGGATGACTTTGCCACGGGTACCGGATAATTCGGCTACCATAGCCTTCACAAACAACCTGAATGAGAAAATTTTAGAAGCCACGAGAAAGCTGAAGGAAAGCCTACGTGAATTTCCTGCTACAACGTGGAACGACGTTTATAACAGGTATAGCACAAAGCTCAGAATTAAAGAAGATACTGTGCATTCTCGTGATGAAAGGAGCCGGTCCCGGAGGTCTGAAACCAAAAAGCGAACAAGTAGGAACAGGTACAATCCATATCTGGTCCCTGCAGGAAGAGATTCAAGAACGAAGCAAGAAAGTCAGGGATATGACCAAAAATCAAGGGGTAGAGACTCAGGTTCCTCTTCTAGATTTAGAAATGATAGAAACAGGCAGAATCCATATGATGATGATGGGAGTTCAAAAGCAAAGTTTGGTGGATATAATTTCAACATTACCATCTCAGAACTCGTAACTATTTTACGAGGCATGGGAGATAAAGTACGATGGCCAAGAGAGATGTGTTCAAATCCAAATAAACGTAATCCAGACCATTAGTGTGAATTTCCTAATGATCATGGTCATAAGACGTCAGAATGTCGGCTTCTACAAAGTGAAGTAGACCATCTATTGAAGCAGGGTTATCTCACTGAATTATTTAGTGAGAAAGGAAAGCAGTCTTACATGAAAAATAGACAGGAACCGCCGAAAACCCCGTCACCTAAGAGAACCATGAATGTTATAAATAGGGGAGAAGGTATATATGTGGTAACGTATCCGTCTTCCAGTAAAGTCTTCAAACTCTCAATTATGCCCGAGAAACGCGAACATCAGTCGAGGGAAGGAGAAATTATTGCTTACAATGATGCAAACATGGAAGGAGTCATCTCCCCTCACAACGACGCACTGGTAATATCTTTACTCATACATGATATTAAAATAAAAAGAGTTTTGATTGATCCAGGAAGTTCAGCAAACATCGTCCAACTATGGGTGTTACGGGAGATGCAAATGAAAGGCAAGATGATCCCAAAGGCACATTCTTTATCAAGATTCAATAACTCCAGCATAGTAACTAAAGGAGAGGTAAATTTAGTAACTTTTATAGAAGGTATAGAAAAAGATACCAAATTTCAGGTAGTAGATCTGGAGATGGCATACAATATAATCATGGGAAGGCCGTGGGTCCACGAGATGGGTGTTGTTCCATCAACCTTGCATCAAATCATGAAGTTCCCAACACCATGGGGAATTCGTCAAGTTTATGGGGAACAACATGCATCTCGTAGCTCCAAATAGAGAAGTTAAAAGTCAGGAGGTAAGTCAACTTGGAAGGTACGTGATATCCTTTTAGTAAAAGCTATGGTAAAACACCCTCTAAGACCAACCTGTTAATCTTTTACATACGTGACATTTTTCTTAAGCATGATATTTATAATCATGATAAATCAACTTATGGAATGAAAGCACAGGTTCATGCAATACCTAAGAAGAAAAAACGTCGTATATGATTTCTGCCCCAGTCATCACTAGAAAGTATATTGTAAGGTAGATATATTCGATTATAGTATATCTCAAGCAACATATAGCCAATTTGTGCAGAACTCTTCAACTGACACGCGAAAAGCCTCTCAAGTCTTATACTACAATTTCTGTAGAAAGTTGCTAGCCTTTACTGGAAATTATAATGTTTATCATTTTACTAACAGTTTTAGATGCTAGGCACAAATCCTAACCCGTACCAAATGATGAGATACAACCTGCATGGCAAAAAAGAATACTTAGAAATTCTAAGCCTAAGGTTACACAGATCTGATGGAAATGAATACGGGTAGGCAGTCAACATCTAAAAGCTATATTTTCAAAATCCCGTGTATGTCTTGTTTCAGGGAAAAGGTCAACTTACGAGTAACCACCAAAATGCCCAAATCCCAATAGCGTCTGCACACTTGGGGACTGCACAATACAGATAGCTTCGAGCAAAAAAATAGACACGGGACCATAAAAAGATACGGGAATTCAGAAAAAACCCGTGCAAAAGACATATTCGTACAAAAAAAGTTGACGTAGGACCACGCAAAAGATACGGGAGTTCAAAGGAAAACTAAAAGCTGCAATAGCTACGAATAGCTACGAATAGTTACATTTTATTTTGCAAAAAACATTTTTTAATATTGTAGACACTTTTCAAGTCCTTTCTATAGATAGGACTATGGTTATATGCTAAAACAAGTTGTAAAAGAAAACCTTGTGTATTTTTATTAAAAAATATGTTGCACGGAAAACAGTTGCGAGAAAGTTATAGACGTACTACAACGCATGTATTATTCAAAATTTGTTCAAGTTAATAAATAAAAACTTGTCCAAATTATTTTACACGAACACGTGCTTCCTATTTCTTTCATCGTATAGCACCATTTATGAAGTTGAGAAGTCTTCTTCATTAAGTGCCAATATATAAAAGGGCCCTATTTTATAATCCTCATGTTGACAAATCCACCAGTAGAATCATCAAGCATTTTCTAAAAAGATAAAAATGCAAATCCTTGTGTTGATAATTCCGCGAGTGAATCAACAAAGCATTTTCCAACTTGAGCATTTGCTCACAAAGAACCACCTTATCATGCTCAAAAGACAAATTCGATGGTACAATTTTGTCCACCGTCGGTTCAGGATGAGGTTCCGCAGAATCTTTTCCCTTGGAAGAAGGTTTTTAGATGAAGATCCCTTGGAAGAAATATTAGAAGGGATAGCAAAATCAGATGTGCCGCCTCGTATTGATTTCATACCACGGGAGGCACCAGTTCCGCTCTTTTTATGTTTCGCAGGGACATTAGGGAATTGGTCAAAGATTGGAACTTTTCTAGGAATAGAAGACGCCATAGCTCAGCACGTTCTTACAAAAGAAGAGTAGAAGGAAGAAGTAAAGAATTACTCAGTAAAAAGGGATAAAGAGGAAGAAATTACAAGAATATGCGAAAAGTGATCGGTAAACCAGGAAAAGTAATGATGAAATGCCTATAATAAAGGTAACCATCACTTCGAGAGTAAAGCAAAGAAAAGGCTGCAAACTCACAGAACTAGTAAAAAAGTGACACGTATATGGTGCATTAAAAGGAAGAGACAGCTGAAGTGTCAACACTGACATAGCATTTATTGTGACAAAAATTCCCTTTTTTAAGCATCCACTTCCCATATATTTAAATGATAAAAAAATGGAAAGTGGGGGGACTAACTGTATTGGGGAGAATTATTTATGACGTGGCAAGATATTGCAATTTCCAGCCTGGAGGTGGGACATCGAATCCAGCCTATTTCACTCCCACTAGCAGGACAAGTGGAATATGCATAATAGGGTGAAATAGATACTGGACGCAATACGATTGCAAAAATCGTGCCTATTTGAAGCGGGTTAAAACGTGATTTTAGAAGACAAAGGAAACAGATACGAGCACCATATCTATTCAAAACATCCAGAAGCAACGGGTCAAAACATTTTTGGGGCATGGATCTGAATGTAGAAAAGAGTCTAAATTCAATCATTAAATACCCTATACGTTAGGGGATCAACATTTATTGAAAATGATTGTGTAATAACCTACTTAATGTCATTTATTGCTCATAAAGTCTTATGTTTTATTCCTCCATCTAAAGTTAGCTATAAAAGGAGGAAGTTAAACCCATTGTAGACACATCGATCACTGAAATACAATCTTTCTTACTGTCTATTCTAATTATTGAAAGCCTATTACAATTTTTCGGTCTCTTGATTATCAGTAACCCAATTTTTTCTATTATTTTCTAGGTTTAATCGAAGTTCAATATTTTGGTTAAACACAGAGGACCCGGCTTCTCTCTTCATTTTAGTTTATTCTCTATATATTTCCAAACTTGGGTATTTTATTCAGCATTCCTATTACTATTCAGTTTTTGCTTAGATGCTCTAGACTCGTGACACCAGATCATTTGGGAGGGTTATTTTTTATGTTCGCACTTCTAAGTATTTGATTCTACTATTATTATTAACTCTCATATTCTTATTGAATTCATTCTTTTGGGACTGGTCTTTAAATGTGAGATACAAATGTTGGGTCTGGCTTGCCTAACTTTAGGGTTGGGCGTAATCACGGCCGGGTTTGGGTCGTGACAAGTTGGTATGAGAGCCTAGGTTACTAGGCCTCGCGAGTCATGAGCTTGTTTGGTAGGCTCTCGCGGATCGATACGTAGACGTCCGTACCTATCCTCAGGAGGCTACAGAACTTTAGGAAACACTTCACTTTCTTGGATTCATATCGTGTGGTTTGTGTTATTGTGAAACTGAATTTTTCCGTATTCTATTCTCTGGAAGATGGCGAGAACACGTGCTAACGGACGTGGTAGATGAGATCCAGTAGTACCTAAAGGCCGTGGTCGAGGCAGAGGTAGGGCAGCGGCGACAACACCTGCTGACCCACCAGCTGACCAAACTCAGGGTCAGATCCCAACACCATTGGATCAGGTTCAGGACCAAGCTCCAGCTGCAGGCATTCTAGCAGCTCAAGTTCAGCTACCGTCAGTGCCCATTGAGATACCGGGTATTCAGGAGACCATAACACAGATCCTATCAGTGTGTACTATCTTAGCCCATGTGGTTACAGCCTCCACTATAGAAGCTTCTTCACAGGCAGGGGGAGAAAATCAGACCCCCGTTGCTCGCACACCAGAGACGGTAGTTCAGGGCTTACAAGCACCCGAGGCAGCTCCAGCTCAGCTAGTTCAGCCGGCTGCACCAGTCGCACCAGCCCCAGCTTATGTGGTCCCAGCTATGCCTGATGACGAGCAACATGGGTTGGAGAGGTTTGGGAGACTACAGTCTTTGGCGTTCAGCGGTGTTGAGGGCGAGGATGCCTAATGTTTTCTGGATAAGTGCCAGCGTATACTTCATACTGCATGTATTCTGGAGTCTAGCGGTGTTGCTTTCACTACCTTCTAGTTCACATGACCAGCATTTCATTGGTAGGAGGATTTCGAGAAGCGTAGGCCTATTGGGGTAGTGCCCCTTACTTGGCAGTAGTTCTCCACGGTATTTTTGGAGAAGTATTTGCCCTAGTCTCAAAGGGAGGAGCTATGTCGGCAGTTCGAGTGGTTGAAGCAGGGAGATATGAAAGTGACTTAGTAAGAGTTGAGGTTTACACAGCTAGCTCGGCATGCCATATGGATGATTCTGACAGATAGTGAGAGGATTAGGAGATTTGTGGATCGTCTCAATTATCCTATTCGCATATTGATGACTAGAGAGAGGGCTACAACAGTTACTTTTGAGGAGGTGGTTGATGTGGCTCGTCGGATTGAGACAGACCGCTGTCGAGAGCTTGAGGAGAGGGAGGCTTAGAGGCCTCGTGGTACAGGTAGTTACAATGGTGCTCCGTCTAGGGGCCAATTTTAGCACAGCATAGGTCGTTCCTTCAGATCTCTTAAGTCAGGCTGTACAGATTCTAGTGGGGCTTCGTCAGATCGTGGTCATCAAGGTCATTAGGGATATTAGGGTAATTATGGTATTCAGGGTCGTCAGTATAGCCAGTCCGCACTGAGCACCCTTCCAGCTTAGAGCTTTGCTCATTCTCTTTCAGCTCAGGGTTCATCTGAAGTGAGGGGTTCTCAGCAGTCCCTTTCTCCAGCTTCAGGCCGTTGTTTTGAGTGTGGTGAGTTGGGCAATATCAGGAGGGAGTGTCCCTAGTTGCTTTATAAGTGGTGTTAGCAGAGGGATTATCTTTCGTCTTCTGCTCCTATTTCTTCAGCACCCGCGCAGTCAGCTAGGAGTGGTGGTCAAGTAGCCAGAGGTCACCCCAGGGGTGAGGATCGTACTGGTGGAGGTCAGGCATGCTTTTATGCTCGTCCTGATATGAGGGATGCTAGTGCATCAGATGCAATCATCACATGTATTATCTCAGTGCCACAAAGATGCTTTTGTCTTATTTGATCCTTGATCTACCTATTCCTATGTATCTTCATATTTTGCGCATCATCTAGGTACGGCCCATGGTATTCTTGCCTTTCCCATGCATGTGTCTACCCTGGTGGGTGATACAGTTATTATGGATCATGTATACTGATCCTTTCTTGTTATTATTGGGGGTCTAGAGACCCGAGTTGACTTATTATTATTGGGCATGGTGGATTTCGACGTGATTCTAGGCATGGATTGGTTATCTCCTTTCCATGCAATCTCGACTGTTAAGCCAAGACAGTCACATTAGCTATTCCAGGTAATCCGAAGATCTAGTGGCAAGGCATGACTGATTATGTATCCGACAGGGTGATTTCCTTCCTAAAAGCTCAACGAATGATTGGGAACAATTGCTTATCTTATTTGGATTTCATTAGAGATGTTGAGGTTGAGACTCCCAGTCTTGATTCAGTCCCTATTATGAGGGATTTCTCGGATGTATTTCCAGTAGACCTGCCAGGCCGGACAGGGATATTGATTTCGGTATTGACTTGTTGCCGGGCACTCAGGCCATTTCTAATCCTCCCTACCGCATAGAACCAGCTGAGTTAAAAGAGTTGAACGAACAACTTCAGGAAATCTTAGAAAAGGGATTCATTCACCCAAGCGTGTCACCTTGGGGTGCACCGGTATTTTTCGTAAAGAAGAAAGATGGAACAATGAGAATGTGCATTGATTACAGGCAGTAGAATAAGGTGACGGTAAAGAATAAGTACCCATTACCTCGTATTGAGGACGTGTTTGATTAGCTTCAGGGAGCAAGTGTATTCTCTAAGATTGACCTTCGATCGGGTTATCACCAGTTGATGATTAGGGAATCAGACATTATGAAGACAGCTTTCAGAACGAGATATGGGCACTATGAATTTTTTGGTGATGTCTTTTGGGCTGACTAATGCCCTAGCCGCATTCATGCACTTGATGAACAGTGTATTTCGGCCGTATCTGTATTATTTTATGATCGTATTTATTGATGATATCCTAGTGTACTCGCGCAGCCAGGAGGAGCATGCACAACACTTGAGGGTGGTATTGCAGAGATTGAGAGAGGAAAAGTTATATGCAATATTTTCTAAGTGTGAGTTCTGGCTTGATACTGTGACCATTTTGGGACATGTCGTGTCCAGCGATAGTATTCGTGTTGACCCACAGAAAGTCAAGGCGGCGTAGAATTGGCACATGCCGTCCTCAGCTACGATGATTGGGAGTTTCCTTTGTTTGGCAGGCTATTACTGTAGGTTTTTCCAGGACTTTTCGTCTATTGCTTTGCCTTTGATGAAGTTAACACAAAAGAATGCTCCATTTGTGTGGTCTGACTAATGTGAGGAGAGCTTCCAGAAGCTCAAGTCGGCCTTGACCACAGCTCTGGTACTTGTGTTGCCATCAACTTCAGGGTCTTATACGGTGTATTGCGATGCTTTGAGAGTTGGGATTGGTTGTGTATTAATGTAGGAGGGTAGATTTATTGCATATGCTACTCGTCAGTTAAAGCCTCATGAGAAGGACTACCCTGTTCACAACTCAGTGTTAGCTGCTATTGTTCATGCCTTGAAGATTTGGAGGCATTACTTGTATGGTGTATCTTGTGACGTATATACCGACCACTACAGCCTTCAGCACTTGTTTAAGCAGAAAGATCTCAATTTGAGGCAGCGGAGATGGCTTGAATTACTCAAAGACTATGAGATTACCATTTTGTATCATCCCGGGAAAGCCAATTTAGTGATCAATGCCTTAAGCCGGAAAACTATTAGTACGGGTAGCCTGGCATACATTCCAGTTGGGGAGAGGCCCCTTGTAGTTGATGTTCAGGCTTTAGCTAACCAGATGGTGAGGCTGGATATTTCTGAGCCCAGTCGAGTGATGTCTTGCGTGGTATCTCGGTCTTCCTTATATGACCGTATTCGAGAGCGCCAATATGATGATCCACACTTGCTTTTCCTTAAGGTAAGAGTTCAGCATGATGATGCTAGAGATGTCATTATTGATAGTGATGGTGTGTTGCAGATGCAGAGCCCGATATGCGTGCCTAATGGTGATGGCCTTCATGAGTTGATATTGGATAAGGCCCACAGCTCGCGGTATTCTATTCATCCAGGTGCTGCAAAGATGTATCAGGATTTGAGACAGCATTATTGGTAGAGAAAGATGAAGAATGATATTGTGAGTCATGTAGCACGGTGCCTAAACTGTCAACAGGTCAAGTTGAGCATCAGAGGCCCGGTGGCGTGTTCCAGCACATTGATATTCCCGAGTGGAAGTGTGAGAGGATCACTATGAACTTTGTTAGTTGACTCCCTCGGACAGTGAGAAAGTTTGATTCAGTTTGGGTGATTGTGGATAGGCTGACCAAGTCAGCTCATTTCATTCATGTGTGTACTACATACTCCTAGAGCAGTTAGCAGAGATATTCATCCGTGAGATTACATGGAATTCCAGTTTCTATCACATCAGGCAGAGGTACATAGTTTACTTCACAGTTTTGGAGGACATTTCAGCGTGAATTGGGTTCACAGGTAGAGTTGAGCACAACATTTCACCCACAGACGAATGGGCAGTCCGAGCGCACAATTCAGATACTGGAGGACATGTTGCGTGCTTGCGTCATTGATTTTGGAGGTTCTTGGGCTAATTAGTTGCCTCTTACAGAGTTTGCTTATAAAATTAGCTATCAGTCCAACATTCAGATGGGGCTATATGAAGCCTTATATGGGAGGCGGTGTAGGTCTCCAGTCGGTTAGTTTGAGCTCGACAAGGCTAGATGATTGGGGACAGAGTTAGTTCAAGATGTCTTAAACAAGGTGAAGGTATTCAGGAGAGACTTCGCACAGCTCAGTCACATCAGAAGAGTTATGCAGATCGAAAAGTCCGAGATGTGTCTTATTCATCGAACAAGAAGGTATTGCTGAAAGTTTCACCTATGAAGGGCGTTATGAGGTTTGGAAAGAAAGGAAAATTGATCCCACGGTTTATTGGACCTTTTGAGGTGCTTAGGAAAGTTGGGGAGGTGGCCTATATGCTTGCTTTGCCACCCAATTTGTCGGGAGTTCACATGGTGTTCCATATATCTATGCTTCGGAAGTACGTTGGAGATTCGTCTCATGTATTAGACTTCAGCACGATTCAGCTGGATGAGGACTTGACCTATGATGTGGAGCCGGTAGCAATTTTGAGTCGATAGGTTCATAAGTTATGATCCAAAGACATAGCTTCGGTGAAAGTGCAGTGGAGAAGTTGTCTCATGGAGGAAGACACTTGGGAGACCGAGTAGAAGATGCGGAATAGATATCCACATTTATTTGAGACTCCAGGTATGTTTCTTAACCTGCTCGCGGACGAGCATTTGTTTAAGTTGGGGAGAATGTAACGACCCTAACCATCATTATGGGAGTTACCACCCCTGTTTAAGAGGGTGTTTTTATGTTGCGAGCAAGTTTGAATGAAGTAATGTGACATATCTGTGCATTTGGTTGAGGTCCTGAGGGTCCCGGGGTGATTCCGAGTTGTTAAACAGACCATTTTTGGCCTTAGAACACAACAGATTTGATGTTGGAATGATGCAGGTTCGAGGTCATCGCAATCGCGTGGGAAGTGTCGTGAACGTGTAGAGGAAATTGGATCCTTGGAAATTTTTCCTTCGCATTCGCGAAGTAGGAGGTTGCGTTCGCGAAGCATTGGCAGCCAAGACATCGCGATCGCGTGCGCGTAGAATAGGGTCACAGGGCATTGCGTTTTTGCACGTATTGTCGCGTTCATGTAGGGAAATCGGGGAAGTTCAAAAACTTTTTCATCGCAATCGCGGGAGGTAGGTGGCGAACGCGAAGAAGAAAAACAGGCCTGACAAAGGGGTTTTTAATAATAGAACACCCGCGAGCAAAACCTATTTCTTCACCATTTTTGAGCGATTTGGAGAGCTTTTAGACGGTAATTAAGAGGATTTTGTCGGGAAATCATTGGAAGTAAGTTTCTTGACTCAAAAATATAATTTTATAATAGAATCAACACCAAAACACATGAAATTGGGTAGAATTTGTGAAGAACTAGGGCCTAAGTTTTGAAATCGAATTTTTGGGTTTTGAAAAGCCATTCGAACTCCGATATTGATAAATTTTATATGCACAAACTCGTGGCGAGACAAGGAATCCGTTGGTATGATTTTAGGCAATTTTCGAGAAGTGGGCCCGGTGCTCAAGTTTTGCCAACTTTGTGAATTGTTGCATTTTTCGAGTAATTTATATTGGGTTATGTTTCTTAGACCCATTTTATATATTTATTGTGGTTTTTACTTGATTTGACGCACGAGGTGGCAAATTCGAAGGGAAAAGGCATTGTGGACGAGTCCACGGCCGGTTAGAGATGAGTAATTAGCGTATATGGTAGCCTGAGGGTTTGAAACCCCGACTTATCATATTGTGATGCTATTTAGGGCGTGACCCGCACACCATGACAGGTGTAGGATTGGTTATCACTGGGGATTATTACTTGGTCCATCCCGAATAAGAATAATATTATATTGGCGGCTGAAACACACACTGTGTTAGGTATATATGTGGGCTATAAGCCATGTTTGGGGCCTTGTGCCGACCTGTAGTATCCTTAGGGTGTAGATATCTATGTGATAGCGTGATTTGTAAAATAAATGATCTTAGTCCTAGCCTGAAATCACTGTTATGAAATGCTAAGTCACCTGTTCTTGGAAACTTAAATAAATTAAAGTATTTTTCCATTGTTAATGAACTGGAACCTGAAAAAAATAAATTGAACTGTTGTGTGACTCATATGCATGTTGTGAACTTAGTACGGATCGGGCTGCATGCCGTAGCGGATGATATGAATATTGCGCTTGGGCTGAAGGAGCCCCTCCGGAGTCTGTACACTCCTCTAGTGTGCACCGTCGATGTTAAACGGATCGGGCTACGCACCGTAGCGGTCATGTGCATTACATTGCATTCTTGTTTGTAAATTACTTGTGATATTTGTGGTTTGATGTTGTTGTTAGTTCGTGGTAGGTATCAGACTGTAGTTTTAGGTTTTCTCTGTGGTATTCTGTGGATTTCCTGCTTTCAGCTATTTTATATACTTTTTACTCACTTCGTACTTAGTGCTCACCCCTACTCCCTACACCTTTATGTGCAGATCCAGGTTCACGAGAGGGTTATACGAGCATTCCAGCTTATTTTCAGAGTATACTCGAGTTGCTAAGGTAGCTGCTGGCGTTCGCAGGACCTGGCTTCTCTCTTTATCTCAGTTTATTCTCTATATACTTCTAGACTTGAGTATTTTATTCAATATTCCTATTACTATTCAGTTTTTTTCTTAGAGGCACTAGACTCGTGGGTCCAGATCTTTTAGGAGTGTTATTTTTTATGTTCGCACTTCTCAGTATTTGATTCTACTATTATTATTGGAGTATTATTATTAACTCTCATATTTTTCTTGAATTCGTCCTTTTGGGATTGGTCTTTAAATGTGAGATACAGTTGTTGGATCTGGCTTGCCTAGCTTTAGGGTTGGGCGCCATCACGACTGAGTTTGGGTCGTGACAAAAAATCATCATGTTGTCAATTTAATAACATGAATAATAATAATAACATTAACTGCGGAAGTATACTTGCATAAATTTTAATATAATTGTGAAATACTCAACATAAATCCTCTACCCAAGATGTTCAGTCACTAACTCACGAACTACTAAAAATAACTACACATAATGGTCTGAAAGAAATATAGCAACTGTCTGCCTTGAAACAATGAAACTTCACTATAAATGAAAAATATAGAAGAGACGTCGGGCCTGCGGACGCCTGCAAGCTACCTCAGTCTCGAGGGTATGAAAAAATCTGCTACTGAACTACTACTACTGTTGCTGCAGCTCAAGACCTGGACATGTGCAAAAATGCACAGAAGTGTAGTATTAGCACAACCGATCCCATGTGCTGGTAAGTGCCCGACCTATCCCGGCGAAGTAGTGACAAGCCTAGGAGCAGACACTCACATAAACATGTGTAGTATTATATACATATGTACCACAAAACAACAGAAATACTGTACAAAACAAAAATAAATGGAGGGGACATGATATGCGGAGCAGAATTAAATATATATCTCATCCGTAAAATAAAAACAGAGCGCAACAATAATTATCACAAAGTAAGAAATTTAATAGTTGCACGGCATCACCCTTCGTACTTTTACACTCATCCTCACCCAAATAATCATATAAAAGTACGCGACATCACCCTTCGTGCCTTTACTCTTATCCCCTTCCAAACAATCAAATAAAAGTGTACGGCATCACCCTTCGTTCTTTTACTCTCATCCTCACCCAAACAATCAAATAAAAGTGCACGGCATCACCCTTCGTGCTTTTACTCTCACAACTCACATTCATGGCACAAAATGTTCCTTCGTGCATAATATAATTAATAATGGCACAGAATGTTCCTTCGTGCATAATTAGTTAAAACATGGCACAGAATGATCTTTCGTGTGAATATAATTAGAAATGGTACGGAATCACACTTCGTGCTTTATCAGTCTTCCTCACCCAAACAACAATCACAATCAACGGGCAAGAAGAATGAAATAAACAACAAGTAACATCCCGGCAAGGGAATAACAACCACACAATTAGATCCCGGCAAGGGAACAATAACAACAACAACAACAACAACAATAAGGTCCCGACAAGGGAACAATAACAACAAAAACAATAAGGTCGCAGCAAGGGAACAATAACAACAACAAAAATAAGGTTCCGACAAGGGAACAATAACACAACTTTCACAATCCGGCAAGGGCTCAATAACATAACCATCCCGACAAGGGATTAATCATAATTTAACTTACGTGAATTTCTCATTAGTTCACAACATGTCCCAACAACGACTCGCGGTCATGCTAGACTTCAGTGTATAGACACTCGTCACCACGCCTATACACTGTACTCGATCATTTAGCAATTAGCAATTTATTATACTCTAATCCTATTCCCTCAAGCTAGGATAGGTCAAACACTTACCTCGATGGCTTATAGTCCACTCAATCCTCAAGCAATGCCTTTCTCCACTCAATCCTCAAGCAATGCCTTTCCTTCCGAATTTGGCTCCAAATCAATCGTATCTATATACAATTTATTTAATATCATCAATTTTACTCAACAAACCGGCCAAATTGCTTAATTAATGTATTTTTAACATGTTGTCCAAAAATTGTAAAATCGACCCCGGACCGGCTTGATAAAAAAATTCCGAAAATCATACCAACAGATTCCTCGTCTCTCCACGAGTCCATACATATAAAGAACACCAAAATCGAAGTCTGTTTGGCCCCTCAAATCGACCCCTAAAGGTCTTATAATTTCAAGCCCCAAAATCCTATTTTTCTGCTATTTTCATGAATTGAAGAATGTGATTGTTGTTTATAATCACCCATAAATGCGTTTTAATAATCAAAATAATTACCTATGTGATACCCACTAATTTTCTCTCTTAAAAATTGCCTCAGAAGCTTCCCCCCGTTCAAAAATTGGAAGAAAACTCGACCTGCTCAATATAGTTATATTGTTCACGCGTTCTACTGCTCCCAGTGCATTCTTTGTGAAATTCTAATGAATTTAGGATTTTGAATCACTCAATTTTACCTTATAATGAAGGAGATACGTTGGTTTTAAGATTTGCAAATAGTGCAGGTTTTTAATACGCCGTCAGGGTCAATTTCGTCTGTAACCTAAAGATTTAGGCAACCTTAGTAAAATGGCCATAAAATCCTCATACGATGTCCAAATTCGATGATTCTTTTTGCTACGGGTCTGTAATTACGATACAGATCTAATGCTTCATTCAAAGCAGTAATTGGAGCTCAGTTGTTAAATATGATATCATCTACGGTTGAACAAAGGATGTCGAAGCATAAGAAAAACGAGCACAACGAAACCTAAACCTATCTGAAACACGTCAAACGACATCCGTTTCGATCAAACTTTACAGGAAGCGCTTAAACAATATATAAGACGTGTACCAGGTGTCGGAACCAAAATACGAGCCCGATACCATGGTCTTTTAATCAATTTTCATTTTTATTTTCCTAAATAATTTCAGAAAAAACAATTAACAGAAAAATTCTTTTACTCCGGTTTTAGACCTCGGATTTCGACTACGAACACATGCCCGAGTCCTATATTTTTCTACAGACCTTCCAGGACAGTCCGATCTTGGGTCTGGGTCCGTTCACGAAAAATGTTGACCAAAGTCAACTATAGTCATATTAATATCAAAATTCTTCGAATTTTTCACAGTATTCACATATTTCCACATAAAAAAATTTCGGCTAAGCGTATAGACTATGCACGCAAATTGATGCGACATAGAATAAGGTTTTCAAGGCCTTGAAGGCACGAAACAGATGAGGAAAACAGGTGATGACCCTTTGGTTCGTCACATACTTTAGGCACGAAGTAATAATATTACCTTCCTAATACGGGTGCACATTTATGTGACCCAAATCCAAATCTCAACGAAGTCAAAATGTATTTAAAACCACAGGCGTATTGGATATGGTGTGGTCCAAAATACATTTTCACGATGTTGCAATTCTTGTAAAAAATTAAATAATAAAATGGAATATTAATGCACATAAAAAGGGAACATATATAGAAATCAGATAGAAAAAAATACAACAGTTGACGACCGTGCTAGAACTACGGAATTCAGGAGTGCCTAACACCTTCTCCAAGATTAATAAAATTCCTTATCCGGATTTCTAATTCACGGACTGTAAACAGAGTCAATCTTTACTCATTTCGGGATTCTACTGGTGACTCAGGACACCATTAATCTCCCAAGTGGCGAGTCTGAAATTTAATAAATCAATCTCATTCTCCTTAAATTGGAAAAACTCATTCTTTTTTATTATATCCCTTCCCGGGGTGTAGTGGATAGGCTTCCGTGAAAAATAGAGGTGTGACAGCTCTGGCGACTCTGCTAGGGATAAGAAACCCAGAACTTCGGTTTAGGGTTTAAGAATTCGAGCTCAGTTAAATTATTATATTTGTTTATATCTAATTTCCCTATATGTTCATTATTAATGTGTTACGTGTTTACCTCTTTGATATTATTTGAAATGTATATAAATTGTGCCGACCCTTCTTTTCTTACCTTCGGGGTTGTGCTTACTGGTTGAGACTCCTTATTCTGTTACTGTTATACCTAAAATAAGAAAAGAGGCCGGACAAGTTACTAAGCCGAACGATCCCGCAGGTCCTCGATATGTAGCCCCCTCCTCGACTCGACTCGTCCGCTCGGGTACACAATCTTGAATAAAATAACCAGGTTTTGAACCTAAAAATAAGGACGTTTATTTGCATCATATATGACTTAGAGGACTCAACACAGGGGTTGGGTCCATCTAGGACAGATAACCCAAATATGAAGAGACTATCATAATTATATTTTGCATTTATTTCTCTCGGGCCATCAAGCTGACCGGTTAGGGGAAAAGAAATTTTTGTAAAAATTGAGAGCAAAGAAAGAGAAAATAACAATTGTTGATTTTAGTAGAAAAACCGATACTCAAATGCTGTCAAAACTCTATCTAAATTTTGTGGAAAGATTTATAAATAAGAAAAATTGTCGATTTTTAGTAATTTGTTTCTGGGCTATGGAAATAAATAAATAAAATTTGCTATTTTATTTTATTCTCTGTCACGACCCTACTTAACGAATCGTGAACATGTCGTGACGGCACCCAGTCTTCGCTATTAGGTAATCCTAACACAATGCGGAATATACACTTTAATGAAAGAAAAGATAAGATAACAGCTGAATGATGTACAAGAAATGTAATAAGTGCCGCTCGGCACATACACTGCCAAATACTAGAAGAAAATACAACTACCAAGACACGGAAACTCACGGGCAACATGGACTAAGAAAGAGTACAACTGTGGCTCTATACATCAAGAGTGTCTATACAACGAAAATAAGGAAATAACTGATATCACTAATAGGAATAGAAGAAGACCCTCCGGATCTATGGACGTAGCAGATCATACCTCGAGTCTCCTGAAGGTGCTCCTAAATCACCTGTAGTGCGCCTGATCTGATGTACCTGGATCTGCTTAACAATAGTGTGCAAAAGAGTAGTATGAGTACACCATAGCGGTACTCAGTAAGTGCCAAGCCAAACCTCGATGGAGTAATGACGAGGAAGGTCAGGGCCCTACCAAGAAATAATAAAAATTATGATAATAATAATAATATCGAGCAGTTCAAATAAGAATAAGACTAAAATAACAGCAATGAAGTAAATACTGCAACCGTTTGCAATTAAGCTAACAAGGAGAAATCAACACAACAATGTACAAATCAACAAGTCCAGCATCTTCGGGAATTGAACCTGCAGTCCCTCTCTATACTTTGCAACTCGGGATCTCCAGGAATCGAACCCGTAGTCCATATCTTAGTCTCACAGGATCTCCGGGAATTGAACCCGCAGTCTTTTACCTCAGTAGCATCGGATCTCCGGAAATTGATCCTGCAGTCTGTATATCAGTATCTCTGGGTCTCCAGGAATTAAACCCGCAGCCTGTATCTCAATATCTCAAGATCTCTGGGAATTGAACCCGCTATGAAACGACTCCCGTGCCATGAGTATCCAACTCCGAGTGGCCCGAATCTAGTCAAACCAATTTAACAGTGTAAATAACATCGCAAGTAACTAATTACAATGACAAAATTAAAGCTACAGCGGGAAAGTGGGTGAAATGACCGAAATACCCCTACAGCCATCGACTCGGAATCGAAATATATTTACATTTTCAGAACCCTCGTACTCTCACAAGTCTAACCATCTAAATTTTATCGAAATCAGAGTTCGTTTGCCCCTCCATATCATCAAAGTTTCTTCTATGAGACTACCCCAATTTTACACCCCAAATCAGAAATTAAAGGAAGAATTGAGTTTAAATTAGTGAATAATGATCACAAGGGAGTAAGAAATCGTTTCCCAACAATTATCTCTGAAAAGCACTCGAAAAATCCGTCAAAATCGAGCTCCCTAGCTTGAGTTTTTGTAAAAATAGTGAAACCCTCGCGGATGAAATTTTTATAGCTGGTTCTGTCTGCCCATTGATTTACTCTATGCGATCGCATGCCCACTATTGTGATCGCATTGAACAAAAATTTACTCTCAATATTTAATGGTATGTGATCGCACATCTACAATGCAATCGCATAGAACAATTGTCCAGGATCCAAAATTACTACTATGCGATCGCACCCTATACCCGCGATCGCATAGAACAAATGACTTCCAGGGACCCAGGGCCACAATACACTATGCTATCGCACCCATAGCCATGCAATCGCATAGAGCAAGGTTACAAACCTATGCGATCGCAGCCAAGTTTATGCGATTGCATAGAACAACGCAAAAGCTCAAATTCATCCTTTTATGTGATCGCATCACCCCTATGCGATCGGATAGAGTATCCGTCTACAACAAATACCAACAACACTTCTAAAATGCAAGAATTGGTCCGATCGGACCCCCGGATTCACCACGAGGCCCCTGGGACTCCAACGAAAACCACCAACCTACCCCAAAACACGATATGAACTTGTTCCAATAATAAAACACGCCCTTAAACATGGAAATCATCAAATCAAGGCGGATTCAAGCCTAAATTTCGACCAAAACTTCCGACACCTACATGCTATCAAAAACCCGACCAAACGATGTCCGAATGACCTAAAACTTTTCAGACATATCCAAAATCACCTAACGAAGCTACTGAAACTGTTGGAATTCTATTCCGACTCACGGATCAAAATCTCACCTATTGATCGGATTTCCAAAAATTCCAAACTTCGGCATTTCAAGCCTAAATAAGCTACAGACCTCCAAAATACATCCCGAACGTGCTCCCAACCCCGATATCACCTAACAAAGCTAATGGAACCATCAAATTTCAGTTCCAAGGTCGTCTTAACACTGTTCCGAATACGGGCCACTTTCAACTATAAATCTCTCATTTAGGGACTAAGTGTCCCAAAACACTCCAAATTCAAGAACCGAACCTCCCGACAAACCACAATAGCAGAAATGAACTTAGGGGAAATAGTTAATTGGGGATTGGGGCGTAAATTTCAAAAATGACCGGCCAGGTCGTTACATTCTCAAAATTAAAAAAAATATAATGGAATTTGCCGATGAAAATAGAAAATCTTTGCTTCAAAAATAATTTGGATATTCAATTTTGTCAAAAATTAAAAAATGGTTTGTCTAAAATAATTTAACCGAACTACACTGGTTTGATTCTTGTCTTTCGGGGCGTGATACATAGGCAACCCTTAACGGGCCCAACCACTTCTTTTGAAAAATTACCAAAAATGGTCAAAATTAGTCATAAATCAAGTGATGTCGTATGTCAAAATGGCCTAATGTCCCGAAAGGACGCCGGAAGGCTGTTTGTGCAAAAACGACCATTTTTGAGTCATCCTCCCAAATTAGCTAGCACAACCTTAAATTCTTCATTTGGAGTGCTGAAGGGCCGTATTTACGAAATTGGGCTTTATTTTTGAAATTAAAATTGTGAAAAAAACACTATCTTTTTAGGGTCATAATAAGTGATTAAATCACCTTAATAAATGTGCAGGATGAGCACGATTCAAAATGAACCTTTTTCAATCATGAATAAAATCCCTTTGGAGTTACGTTTATGGTGGAATGATCTAGGTAAAAATGGACAATACGAAGTCAAGAACTATTTGAAAGGTCTTACTAGATTACTTGATATTATACCCCGAGGAGATATCATTAGACCCTTGGTTACCTGTTGGGATCCGGCAGACAACGTGTTTTATTTCTCGAACTTCGAGCTTACTCCAACATTAGAGGAAGTTGCCAGTTACATTAGGAAAGATGAGGTTCCCCTGAAGGACAAATACCTAGTTTCTCCCAGAGTTGTTACCGCTAAAGATTTCTGGATTCCTTGAAAATTGCCCGGAGTGTTCATCATGAAGATCTGGCAAATGGTTTTTGTACTATGAATTTCATATATCATAGATATGGTCATATCGGAGGCTTTAACAACCCGGTAAACAAGATCTACATCAAAGCAAATCGTGCAAAATGGGAGGAGCATAGACGTTTCGGTTTTATGGTAGCCTTTTTGGGTTTGATAGTGTTTCCAATGAAAGATGAGAATATTGATATAAGAATAGCCGGAATTGTTAGTACTCTCCTCACTTAAGGTAATAGTACTTTGGCACCTATGATATTAGTTGATGTCTTTCCTGCCCTTACATCTCTTAAAGCTGGAGTAGATTTCTTCGAGTGATGCAATTTGTTATTACAACTGTGGATAATCGAGCACTTGTACCATCGTCCTCAATTTTTGAGCTACGAGTCTTCAGAGAAAAAATGCATAGAAGAATTCTACACGAGGATAAAAGGTGTCAAATTTCCGGAGGGACTTAAGGGTTGGACAACATACTTCCGATCCCATAGTGCTAGCCAAAAAGAATGGACACTCGGGTGGCTACCTGTCAACGAAATCATATATATGCCGGTAGAATGATCACATTTTCTCTTAACGGGGCTCAAAAGTATTCAACCCTATGCTCCATATTGAGTCTTACGACAACTCGGAAGATATCAGATAGTGCCAAAAGATGGAGACCTCAGCACCCAAGTAATTGAGATTAGTCTTGACGGGCAATTTCCCGAAGCAAATGTCCGTCAAATTTGGAATGAATGCCAATGTTTGAAATCAGATACCTATGTGAGGGATCGGGCTAAATGCGAAGTGTCACCTTGCTATTCCATTTGGTATAGGAGATATTGTGAGCATGAAAGGCCAATTAAAAGACCTCACATCCAAGAATTTGCTGAATTGTCTAGAGAACAGTGGGATTGGTTGGCTAAAGAAAATGAGTAGCGAGCAAAGATCAGCATGCTAGAAAAACAAGTCCAAGACCTCAAGTTCGAAAATATTGTGCAGGTAGCAGCTAACGAGGGTGAAGAAAGGCAATTGGTTAAAGAAAATGAGGCCTTACAAGCTCAAATTTAGAAAATGAGGATAGCAGCAGAAACCCTTGTCTGAAATGCTCGAGATGTAAAGTTGATTGACAATCTGCAGCAAAAAGTGAGAAATTATATTTTTGACCTTGACAAAAAGGAAAAGAAATTAACCGGGGTGCGAATATTATTCGCTAGGAATTCAGAAGAAAGGGCCCACATGATTCAACAATTGAAAGAAGAACATGATATCGAAGTTGCCTGATTGATGAAGAAGATTATTACTGTAGAGGTCAAGATTAGCAAACAAGTGAAAGAGTTAAGTATGGAAAGAGAACATTGATATACGGCCTTAGCACGATTAGAAATGGATCTGCAATAACTTTAAGAGAAAAGTCAGCGGACTCTAGAGGCTCGTGCTAAACAAATCAGGAGGTTACTTAAAGAAAAAGGAATGATTAGAGAAAGAATCCTTAACATTGCTCATTATATCACTCAGAAGTGCCAGATATGTGAAGATATGACCCATACTACATTTTTTGCCTCAATGATTGTAAGCACGTGATTATTGCCCCAAGCAAATTACTCCAAAAAAAATATATAAAAATGATTTTTTGTGTGAAACTTGTTGATCATTATGTAGCAATACTAGTGTTTGTTTTTATTTTTTGAAAATAAAGCAAAGACAATTAAAACAAAATACATTTTGTATTAATTAAAAAATACCAAAAATATCATAAAACTACTCTTAATTCTAGAAAAATCAAAAAATTAAAAAGAAAATACAAAGAGATAATAAATACAGTGGTAATAAAAATACAGAAAAACAAAAAAATACGAAAAATACAAAAGAAAAATATAAATATACAATACAAAAGAAAATACAATATAATACAAATATAATTGGACCTCGAAATTGGACAATTCAGTGGCCCAAACAAACCAAGCCCAAAAAGATAATATTGGTCCATCTGTATAAAGAATCAAATGACACCGTGTAACAGAAATAAATCTGGACATTGATCAATTGATCAAACAGCCTAGTAATAGTGGTTGCCCAATAAGTGAAACGACGTCGTTAATCTAAAGCAATCAAGACCGTTCGTTTGGTTTATCCAACGGATGAAAAAGCTTCATTAAATCACACGACATCGTGTGATATGAAGTAAATCCTGGCCATTCGTTTGATCTATTCCAACGGCTAGCACCTATCTATACATTTTCAATATAACAATACACTTGATATGTATTCATCTCATTTCACACCTTTACCTTCATAACCAAACCCTAGCTGCCCCTATTCTCCTTCTTCCTTCCACTCAAACTCAATGGAACCCTATCGGTGGTACAATGCCAGTCTTCTTCTCCGTTCAAAATCCACACCCCTGAACCTATTCCTCATCCTCCTCTTTCACCCCATCACCTTAGTTCCGGCCAAAAAACCCTCCTCCATCTCAAATCTAGGAAAATAGGTCGCCGGAACCCTAGCCAGCGACCACCACCTTTTGAATCACCCTCCACCATTAACACCCGAGGACCATCTCTTCATCCTCTTCAGCCCCCACTAGGCCAAATCCCTTGAATAATCCCCGATCATCTTGAATCTTAAAAAATGTTTTGCCGGAACCCTACTCCAGCGAACATCCCTAACCCCAGAACCACCCTATCAAACACCTAGTCCTCTTCCAAGAGTCTTTCTTACAAAAAGACTCGAGGAGTCTGTTTAACAAAGAAAATGGTCTCATGACCTTATGAATACCGAAAAATGAATAACAAGAAAGAAAATGAACAAGAAAGAAGAAAGAAAGAAAAAGAAAAGGAAAAGGAAAAAACACACGTAAAATCTAAGTACCCCAAAAACCCTAATTTTTCTCAACTGTGTATATTTATATCTGTTTATCTTTATTATTTGATGATTTTCTGGTATTCTGAGTCTGTTTCATGCTCAAAGTTCTCTTTGTTTGTTCATAAAATCGACTATGGGTTCACATGCTATAAACGTTTCTTCTGATTAAGTCACTAGTTGAATTACATGCTTTGTAGCCACTTAGGATTTTTACTCGGTAGATCTAGATTCTCGATTGAGTGTTCTGTTAATTGGATTAAACCCATTATCAATGTGTTAATCTTGAGTCCTGTTAATTTAGTGTTAAATCTATATCTATAAGAATGCCTAATGCTGGTTATCATCACAATGTAATTTTAACTCTTGACTCTTATGAATTTCTGATTAGTTAAAGGATTAATTGGTTAATTAGTCGTATTTGGGCTATGTCTGTAAGATTATTTAAATGTTGGTTATTTCTGCAACTAAGACTTTGTTACTTAGTCTTAACTTGACTCTGATTGAAAGACAGTTTAGTTGTGGCTATTTGTGTAAATCCAATTTTGACTTTAAGAGTCTGATTGATTAAAGGTTAGTCGGGTAAATAGAATAAAGCACAAGGGTTAAATTGGGAAGGGATAAATGGTGTTCTGTAATGAAACAAAAAGTGTAGGGATATAAAAGGCAAAGCTACCAGGTTGTTATGTAATTAGTTAAGTATTAAAGGGAATTCTAGGTATAACTAAAGGGTAAATAGGTAGAAAAACTAAAGGGTAAATAGGTAGAAAACACTAGCAAGTGAGGGTAATAAAGGCATTTACACCTAAATGGAATAATGTAGAATACCCTAGAACCTTCTAGCAAGGGTCCAAGTGTATTGACGGTTTATTCACATACACCAAACTGAAAATAGTTGAAAAAAGTAGGGGTGGGAAATCAGATTATCTAATTCAAATTTTCCTCCCATTTTTACTCTATAAATAGGCCCCTTTAGGCCACATTAAAAGAGGTTCAAAAGATTTGAAATCTGAAAATATACACTGAAAATATTGCTAGTGTTTCATTGCTGCTGTTCGAGTGATATTTTGGGTTTCTTTTATTCTGGTCATTGTTCTTCATTATTTGGTTGGATTCATTAGGTCTTCTACTCTGAAATCGATCTTGTTGCTGTTTATATTGCATTCATTGCTGTTGTTATTTGGATTGCTGCCTATTACTGATCTTCTTGGCTTTCTACTTCCCTAAAACTCATCGTTTTGCTCTCAATTTGAGTAGGTACACTGCTGATCTTCGAGGATGTAATTAAAGTTGTGAAGATATTAAATCATCAGTAGTTTTCTGTTATTTTTTATTCTGCTCATATTTTAGCTATAAAATGCCTTAGAGTTATGTAATTTGTTAGGATCAAATGTATCATTTGGGACTGCATGGACTTTGAACTCTGATTTATGATCTTCAGTAGTAGTTTAGATATTCATGTAGGATAATGCAAAGTTGAACAATTTTAAAATGATCACCTAGGTCGTAGATTCGAAACATGTTAAAAGCTAGTTGATCACTTGTATATTTTCACTTGTTCTTAAACTCGGAGATTAATATAAAATATTGAAGGACTTTTTGTTATTTAAACTTCTGAATCAATAATTTTTTTATAAGAAAAGCATGCAGTAGATTTCGCTTATGATACTGAGTTGATTAGATTAGCTTTATAACTCGCTTTTAAGCTTAAAATCAAATATGAAACAGGAATCAAATATGAATGAAGTTCAGGATTTAATAGAAATATGTCAACTGTATATCTAGTTTAGCAATTCCAAATTTACAAATAACAAGATAATTTCAGCGTTGAATAACTACATGTTTCGATTAACAAACTCGGCTTGATTAAATCGAGTAACTATACAATAGTACCTAAATGAAGTCAATGTTAATTTTAGTTAATCTTTGATACTGAGACTGTAATACTCTTGTACATATATAATTAATTTGAATAGAATGTTTAAATATGTTCTCGATTTGGTTAACAATTTGGGCGTAACAAGGCAAAGAAGCCAGATTCAATTGATGGCTTCTAGGCTTACAAAAAATGAGCCTGCAATTATAAATTGGGCTCTAATTAGCCCAATGCATTTATGTGCAATTCCCTTGTGTTGGATATGACTTTCAAGCCCAAAACATGTAATGGCCTGGGTGTAAATGGAATATATAATCGAACAACATTAATAGTTATGTTAAATAGGGGAAAACAGTATTAGAAAATATAGTACACAATAGATTTGACTTTAAAAATTTAAATGAGATGAGCCTCGTTGTAGGGCAAAAATGCACGGGGCCCTCAATAAATTATAAAATATTTAGACTCGGAGGGATCGTTTAGCTAATTCCACAATCTTTCCCAGAGTAATGAAGAATAGACACCATTAGGCACAATTTTAATATACATTCTCATGAACGGGTGCACATTTATGTGACCCAAATCCTACCCCCAACGAAGTCGAAATATATCCAAAGCCACAAGCGTACTGGTACGGTGTGGTCAAGGATGCATTTTCACGATGTTGCAATTCTTTAAATCCAAAAGCGGAATACTAATGCACATGATTTAAATATACAATTGAAATTAGATAAAATCAAAAATAATAGTTGAGCGACTGTGCTAGAACCACAAAATCCGGGAGTGCCTAACACCTTCTCCTAGGTTAACATAATTCGTTATCAGGATTTCTAGTTCGCAGACTGTAACAGAGTTATACTTTCCTCGGTTTGGGATTAAACAGGTGACTTGGGATACCATTATATTCTCAACTGGCAACTCCGAAAACTTAAATAACTAATCATGTTCCGACTGTCATTAAATTGAAAAAACTCCTCTACGACCTCACGGGTATTGTAGTATAAAAATAAGGAGGTGTGATAGTGATGATATTAGTAAAACAAATAATAGGTGACCTAGACCGACTCCAAAAGGGACTTGTATATAGGTCTGCGGCAAGACCGAACGATATCTCGCGGGATCTTTGATGTATTCTTGAGTCTATATTGCATTAGGTTAAGCATTCGAGTTTGTATGTTTCATTTTTTGCATTTTAATTCAAACAATTGTTTAGAGGATCGTAGTTTTGTTATCATTTAGAGTCCATCTTTGTAATCATTGTTGTTTGTTAATAAATTTGAAATCTCCCAAAAATTTGTATTGTGTTCTTTGTTTTCTTTTCTTTAAACACATATGCGATATGCAAATCTATAGGATCAATATTAATAATATAAACATAAATCAAAAGAACAGAGAAAAATAAAAAAGAAATAAAAGAGAAAAGAAAAAGAAAGAAAGAGAAATGGTGATGATAAAAAATGATGATGAAAAGAGAAAGAAAAGTCGTACCAAAAAAATTGGCAAAGCAAGAAAAAGGCAAAAATGAATGAAAAGCCATAATTGAGAAAGTCGGGATGACGCATATGGACAAGGAAAATTATTTAAATATATATGTTCTCCCCAATGTGAGATTATTTGATCAATAATGGCCTAACCACTTACGAGCGTTGTTATTGGTAAGTCCAGACATGTGTTTTTTAGCTAGCTGCCATTCTGGCAACCCATTATTACAATACTCGCTCTAAAGACATGACAAAAGCAATCAGCCAATAGATTGAGGCTACGGTTGTGGACCCGGCCTGGGAAGATGAGGTGGTAGACGTAAGTGCTATGAAAGAAGAGATGTACAAGTTCAAGCAGCAGATGGCGGAAATGTACCAGGCCTGGGCGAAGGGACAACCTTTACCCACATACCCAGCCAATCCTGCTTTTGTCTCTCTAGCAGTCCAAACACAGGACCCACCCACCGTAAATTCATCCCCTGCTTACCCCTCATACCCACCTGTAACGACCCGGCCCGTCGTCACGGGAATTACCACCCTGTTATGTTGAAATTGTATGTTTTATGATTTTATATCTGCGTTAAAGTCTATCGGGTGAGTTAGGAGTGATTTGGATTGAAAATGAGGCATATAGCCTTTTTGAAGGAAACTTGAATAAGGAAAGTCAACCCAGAGTTGACTATTTAGCTAGAGGGCTCGGAATTGGATTCTGATGATTCGGTTAGTTCCGGGAGGTGATTTGTGACTTAGGGGAGCGATCGGAATTTAATTTGGAGGTCCGGTGTAGAAATAGGCTTGAATTGGCTAAGGTTGAATTTTGGCGAAATCCGAACAGTAGGTGAGATTTTGATCCGGGAGTCGGAATGGAATTCCGACAGTTGCAGTAGCTCCATTAGGTGATTTTGGATGTGCCTGCAAAAATTTCAGGTCATTCGGACGTTGTTTAGTCGGGTTTTTGATTGATTTTGCAATTCAGAAGTTTTGAAGGAATTTAGGCTTGAATCCGTGTGTAATTGGTGATTTTAATGTTTAGGATGGAGTTTTTATGATTGGGAACAAGTTCGTATCGTGTTTTGGGGTATGTTGGTGGTTTTCGTTGGGGTCCCGGGGGCCTCGGGTGTTTTCGGATGGCTAAACGAGAGAAAATGTGGAAAATTGCGGGTTTTGACTCTGGTTCTGTTGTTTTCGCTCCTGCGGAAACGGGGGCGCAGGAGCGAGTCCGCAGGAGCGGACGAGGGGGCGCAGGAGCGTTTGGCATCGCAGAAGCGGAAATCTTTCCGCCGAAGCGGCGTCGCAGGAGCGTAGAGGAGACCGCAGAAGCGGGATTTGCCAAGAGAGGGGAAGTCCGCAGAAGCTTGATCGCATAGGCGAGTCCGCAGGAGCGGACTCTTGATCGCAGAGGCGGAAGTATTTCCGCAGAAGCGGACCCGCAGGAGCGGTCCGTGTATCGCAGGAGCGGAAATGGCCAAATAGGCCTGGGTTCGCAGAAGCGACCAATTGGTCGCAGAAGCGGTTCCGCAGGGGCGGAAAAAGGTCCGCAGAAGCGAAAATCGCTGTGAGTTAAGTGTATCAGAAGTTAGAAAATTTCAGAAACATTTCACACATTTGGGTCTCGGCTTTAAAGGCGATTTGGGCGATTTTGAAGATAAACTCAAGGGAAATCATCAGGTAATCAACTATGGACTTAAACTATGATTAGTATTGATAATATTATGCAATTATATCATGAAAATGGAGGAATTTCGGGTGATTTATGGGGGATTTAGCCCTAGGCTTGAACTTTAGAAAATCAAGGTTTTGAATGGGCAAATGGAGTCCGAATTTGGTAAAATTGATATGCTTAGACTCATATTGAGATGAGGGTTCCGAATATGTGACTTTTGTAATTTTTCGAGAAGTGTACCGAAAGCCGGGTTTTGACAACTTTGGGAATTTTGATGTAAATTGAGTTGTATTAATTGGGTGTCGTCCCATTGGCCTAATTTGTTGTATTTCTACTGTATTTGATCAGATTCTACGCGTGCGGAGCTTGATTCTCGTGGCAAGGGCATTGCAGAGTAGTCGTCGCGCCGTATTGAGGTGAGTAATAGATGTGGGTGATGACCAGCGGGTTCGAAACCCCGGCACACCACTTTGTGACGCTGTATAGCGGCGAGACACGTACTCTCTTGTGAGTGCGGGGTCGATTGTGATTGGGGACTATGGCTTAGTCCGACTTGTTGATACTGTGTTATGACATTGGCTAATCTTGAGCCGTCGAACCTCCTTCTCGGATGGTTGCATACTATATATTGAAATATTGGCCACTCTTGAGCCGAGGAACCCCCTTCTTGGGCGGTTGAGTATACTTGTGGGCCGTGAGCCGGTTATTGGATCCCGCGAGGATCGTTATCATTGTCTTATCATATTGACATGTTAGTTACTACCGGTCCGTAGCTATTTCTCTGTTATCATGCTATTTCCAATCTCCGGAACTTGGTATTACTGTTTTCCAACCGAAAAATGATAAAAAGGTTTTCAAAACTACTTTTGAGCTCGCGAGGTCGTATTTGCATATTAGCCGACCGGTAGTGGATCGGGCTGCGCGCCGCAGGAAGATATATGTTGGATCGGACCGCACGCCGCAGATGATATTGTGCTTGGGCTGTAGGAGCCCCTCCGAGTCCGAACCCCCACAGTGAGCACGGGTACCCAAATTGGATCGGGCTAAGCGCCGTAGCGGTCATATCATGCATTGCATTGCATTTAGCTACATCTGCTAGTCGTTATACTGTTTTGCTGGTACTTATTGGTACAGGTACAGTTGATATTGATTCTGTGACAGGGTATTTGATTACAACTTTACATAGTGCTCTATTGCGGATTTCTTATCTGCGCTGTCTTACCCTTGTTTATTACCACCGAGTCTGGCAGTACTCATTTTACTCCCTGCACCTTGTGTGCAGATCCGGTACCTCTCAGCAGTGATCCAGTAGCCGTGCGAGGCGACATTTGTGGATATTCGAGGTAGCTGCAGAGTCCGCAGGACCCGATATTCCTTCTTACTGTCTCTTGATTTTGTATTGACTTTTCTTTCCGCACTCGGTATCTTGTAAACCTTTATACACTCATGTTCAGTAGAGGCTCATGACTCTTGACCCTTGGTCTATGGGAGTTGATGTATTATGGGACTTGGTTCCCAATTTTCGTTATATGTATCGCTGTTATTTCGTGAACTAATATGCTTAAATGGGCTAAAGAGAGCTTCTAGCTTCGTGGTTGATATTGATTGGTCAGGCTGGCTTAGCAATGTGCTGGGCACCGTCACGACCGAATTTGGGGTCGTGACAAGTTGGTATCAGAGCCTAGGTTTACTAGGCCTCATGAGTCTTGAGCCGGTTGGTAGAGTCTTGTGGATCGGTACGGGGACGCCTGTACTTATCCTCGGGAGGCTGCGAACCTTTAGGAAACACTTCACATTTCTTGGAATTCTTATCGTGCGCACTTGATTCATCTTGAGATATAATTTTTGAAATTCCTTCCACACGTCCGTGTACGCATCGAGCGCTCAGTAATGTAATTGCCTTATGGCTTGTGATTTCCTCGAACGAGGGGCGAGATATAATCTCTTTGAGTTCATGTTGGGCCAGTCGGGATGACTTGTGGCTGGACCTTGTTTATGACTTGAGCATCGAGGTGCTGATTTTGTGAGTGGTGGCAATAGATAATGTATTGAGGGTTTGAAACCCCGTATTTGCACTATACAGTGTTGTGCTGAGATGGAACACGCGTCATGTGACGAGTGTGGTGGTATTGTGACTGGGGATTTGGACTTGATCCTTCCCGATTGATAGATTACTGTGTATAATGACTGAGACTGGCTTATATCTATGTATTTGGGCTAGTAGCCATGTTTGGGGCCTTGTGCCGATCTATAGAGTGTTAGGGAGGCTTTCCAATGGATGAGCTGTTAAATTGTTGGACTCGTGTCTAATCTGTTGTGTAGCTCCGAGCTATGGGCGCGGTGAATAATTATCATATATCGAAATTGGAAGGTAAAGTGCCTTATGTGTAGTGGAATGAGTTTAAACTCAGGAAGACTAAAGTGATTTTGCTATGTGTATCCTGGTGGATGGTATTGTGATGAAATGCTAAATTGAGAAGAAGTAGGAGGGTTGATCCTCATGTGTAATTGAAAGGTATTTGATATGTGTTATTGTGACGACCCAAAGGGTCATCACTTATTTAATTAATCATTTGAGCTTCTGAGGCCTTGAAAACCTCATTCTATGTTGCCTCGATTTACGTGCACAATCCGAGCATGTAGCCGGAAAGATTTTGTGATAGAAAATATGAATTCTATGAGAAATTTGGATAAAAATGATATTAATATTGATATGGTTGACTTTGGTCAACATTTTTGGTAAACGGATCCGGACCCGAGATCGGATGGTCCCGAGAGGTCCGTAGGAAAATATGGGACTTGGACATGTGTCCGGAGTCGAATTCCGAGGCCTAGAGCCCAAGTTATGAATTTTTATGTGAAATTGTTTTTGATGTAATTATTAAAGGAAATAAATTAATTGACCTTGGTATCGGGCTCGTATTTTGGTTCCGACGCCCGGTACAAGTCTTAAATATTATATATGTGATTTCTGTAAAGTTTGGTGACATTTGGATGTCGTTTGAGATGTTTTGGACCTTGAGTCCCAAGTTTTAAAGTTTTGAAAACTAAAGGTATGAAAATCATGCATTTGAGGCTTGATTTGATGAAAACGAGGTGATATTGGCGATGTGATCGCACGAACAAGTTCATAATGTGTTTTTGAGGTTATGTACATGTTTGGTTTGGAGCCCGGGGCTCGGGTAAAGATTTGATAGGCCGTTGGATGAAATTCTGAATTTTTGAACTGCTGGTTTTTCACCCAGCTGTTGGCTTCGCAATTGCGAAGAATTTCTCGCAATTGCGAAGGGGATAGTGTAAGGCAAGGCTCGCAAATGCGAACCTTTATCGCAAATGCGAAGCCAGCCTTGTTCGCAAATGCGAACAATAGTTCGCATTTGCGAAGGTCCCCAGTGCCTGCCTATGTTCGCAAAAGCGAACAAAAGTTCGCAAATGCGAACATTCCCCATACTGCCTTGGTTCGCAAATGCGAACCATCGTTCGCAAATGCGAACACTTCCTTATACAGCCTGTGTTCGCAAGTGCGAACATTAGTTCGCAAATGCGAACACCCCTTTGTCTGCCAGTGATCGCAAATGCGAACAAATGTTCGCAAATGCGAACTTCCCGACCTTAGCTTATTTTTCAAACTCCAGAAATTGGTCGGGGTTCGCAATTGCGAACCCATGTTCGCAAATGCGAACACAGAGACCTGAAAAACACGAATTTCAGTCATTTCTTCACTTTTTACAAAACCAAAACACCCATTTGCGATTCTTCATGGATTTCTTCTTCATCAAAACGATTGTAAGTCACTTTTTACTTAATTCTTTCAATTCCTAACATCATTAAACATGTTTTTCATAAGAAATCAAAGATTTTCATGGTAAAATTCTTGTTTTTGTTAGAGAATAGGTTTTTCATAAATTGGGGAATTGGACCTCGAATTGAGGTCCGATTTTGAAACAAATTATATACATGAACTCGTGGGGGATGGGTAACCGGATTTTGGTCCTAACCCCGAGTTCCGACCATGTGGGCCCGGGGTTGAAATTCACTATTCCGGGCAGGAATGTTGTAAAAGTTGTATTTGGTCTTAAGAATTAGTTTGTTGAGTAGAATTGATGATATTAAATCAATTGTGTATAGATACGGTTGGATTGGAGCCAAGTTGAAAGAAAAAGACATTTCCACGGATTGAATTGTTCATAAGCATTCGAGGTAAGTGTTTGTTCTATCCTAGCTTGAGGGAATAGGAATATGTGTTATGTGTTATGTGATCGAGTGCGGTGTATGGGCTGTGGTGACGAGCATCCATACACTGGCGTCTATTATGACCGTGAGTCGTTGGAAAATGATTATTTTGAGATATATTACAGATGAATTGTTATTGTTCTCCCTTGTTGGGACTTGTTGTGAAGATAATTATTGATTGCCCTTGATGGGACGGTTTATGAATTGATGTTTCTTTCTTTGCCCTTAACTGTGATTGTTATTTGGGTGAGGAAGAGTGATAATGCACGAAGGGTGATGCCGTGCCATGTTTATTTATTTATGCACGAAGGTTAATGCCGTGCCATGTTTATTTATTGATTATGCACGAAGGATCATGCCGTGCCCCGTTATTGAACCATGTACGAAGGATCATGCCGTACTATGGATGTGAGGATGAGAGTAAAAGCACGAAGGGTGATGCCGTGTACTTTATTTGTTTATTTGGTGAGGATGAGAGTAAAAGCACGAAGGGTGATGCCGTGCAACTGCTTGCTATTTCTTGAATTGATATTACTTGTGTTTACATTATACTTTGTTTTTTTTCCTTGTGAATTTATTAATTGTGGTTAATTGTTGAATTCTTTAAGATATTCCTTATTGTGTTAATACTTGATTATTTCTTGTTATTTTGTGGTACACATATATATATTGAATTGCACAAGTTTATGTGAGTGTCTGGTCCTAGGCTTGTCACTACTTCGCCGGGATAGGCCGGGCACTTACCGGCACATGGGGTCGGTTTTGCTAATACTACACTTCTGTGCATTTTTGCACAGGTCTAGGTTTTGAGCAGCAGTAGCAGCAGTAGGTCGGTAGCAGGATTTTCATACCCCCGAGACTGAGGTAGCTTGCCGACGTCCGCAGGCCCGGCGTCTCTCTCTTTATTTATGTTATTAGCTGTAGTCTCTTTGTTCCGAGACAAACAGAATTATGTTATATTTCCTTCGGACTTTTATGTGTAGTATTCCATAGTAGTTCGTGAGTTGGTGACTCCGCGTCTTGGGTAGAGGATTTCAGTATGATTTTCACTTTGTAATTAGTTATTTCCATTTCGATAAAGTATTCCGCATTTATTTAATTAAAATTGTGTTAAACACAGGATAGTATGAATACAGTGGCTTGCCTAGCTACCACGAGTAGGCGCCATCACGATCCCGATGTTGGGGGAAAATCCGGGTCGTGACAGTTATGATTCGAGCAGGTACAGCGCAGGTTCAAGTATAAATTGTGATAATATGATTTGTATATTATTGAGATTTAATATTGTTGAAATACATTGTGATATCTTGTTGAGTTATGGATGTATTGTTAGAATGGTTTGGTGATTCTCTGGCAGGTGGATAGGCCAATTTACAAAGGAAACTCCGCCGAAATTTTTGGACAATTTGGGACTTAGAAAAGATTTTTTTTGTCACCTAAAGAGTGGGCGTGACTGTTGTGTGTGAATGAATGCAAGAATTGCAAAAGAATTAATATTTCTGATGATTCGAACCTCCGCCGAAGCTTGTAAATGACTTGAGTTTAATCTAACTAGAACTTTGTTACATCATTTGAGTAAGAAGGCTATGAGTGGCTAAAAGTGCTTTGATGTATGACTCCGAGCTAAGTTGGGGAGGTTGTTATTGATTAACTGATTGCACTGTCGTGTGCTGTGTTGGCTCTGTCTCTAGGTATGTTGGGTAATTTTGATAAAGGTTATGGTGCTTCGTAGATATGAAGAAATACTAGGATGTTGTGAACATATGTTGGTAAGGAGTGTTCGGTGTATATAAAAGAAAGATAGCTAATTGTATCTGTATGTAATCATGTTTTGCGGTGTCAAAGTTCTAGCAAGGAACGAGTGGTTATGTTCAATAAGATAGTTGAATTACAACTGAATAAGGGTAAATGACACCCGAGAATAGTCCTGCGGTGTTCCAGATTTTGCTTGTAACGGATGCCTTAAGATTTTGTATGTGGCTAAAGATGGTGTTTTCGTTAGAAGGATCAAGACTTGTTCTATGTTATGTGAATGATGGGATTCTATGTATCCGTATTGGAAGGTAATAATACTAATTCAAAAATCGCATGAAGTTCTTCAAAACAAGTATTGTAGAATGTGGTACTCCCGGGAAACATTGAGAGTGGCCTATGGGTTTTAGACCGTGTGGGCTTATGTACGAGTCGCATGTGGTAACATGAGTTGAGTTATGGTAGTGCTACAGTAAAGGCTAATACTAAGTTAAAGATGGTTCAGAAAAGAAATTGAGTAAACGGAGCAACTTGTTAATAAACCGAAGCGGTATGATAAGGAATACGATTAATTATTGGTATGTGATGGAAGTAATGAGTCTTGCAGATATTGTGCAACAAAGCCTTTGAGTGTTGACAATTGTGTAACTCGATATGGGTATAAGGACTCAGTCCTGGCAGTTTAACTTATGCAATGTAATTGGGAGAAAGAGTTTATGATGTGTTTTAACGTGGTTTAAAAATGAGTGTATTTCCTGTTGGTATGTAAGGCTTGGAATGTGTGATGAGTTTTCTCTATATGGGATCATGAAAGCCCTCGACTAGTTGAGTGCGCCGATGTTTGCGGCGTAGGATAGGAATATGAATTTCCATGTTATCTTAGTGTGGTATGGTATATGCGATGTGTTATGGAAAGTTGATAATGGCATATTCAAGGTTTTGTGATCAGTTCATAATATATGGGGAGTCATTAAAATTATTTAGCAGATTGGGCAGTTGCAGGTGATCGATCTTTCTGGTGATTAAAAAAAATGGTACTGCTATTCTAGTAATTTGGCAGGGTATATGGTCCAAATGGACAAGGTAATGTAAACTGATAATATCCAGTGGTATGGTGGTATTCTCTTGTTGGATCGACTATAATAACTGAGTCGTTGATGGCATAGTGAAATTTCTGAATGGTCGTCGTGGTATGAATGGACGCTTGATGTGCGTTATGTATATGTACAGTGGAGTACGGGATCAGGCATTGTGATTCATGTGTTATATATGTGTTGGAGACTTGAAGCTCTCGTTAGTCCGCCTATGCGGTGGTTGTATATCATGTGTATCGACACTGTTTTGTGATTAAAAAAAAATCGGAGGCTCTAGTGGCTTTCTCTCTCAACTTGATATGACGAATTTGGATTATGATACTTGAGTGCTGACTGGTCATCATTGGGCCAGGTTGTCTAGACTGATGTGATATGGACTATGATGGTATGGCACAAATTGCGTAGCAAAGTGCATCGGAGTATGCTCCAGCGGGGTAGTTGTACCTCAGGACCAGCAGACGGCTGGTGGGTATTGCTTTGTCGGTTGGGCCTTCGTGGCGGATATCAGTGCAGAGGTTTCTATCATTGATTTGGTTCTGGTATTGAGTAACTTTGTCGGATGCGTTTCTTGTAGCCGAACTTGAGGCTATATATGTTTACCATAATAGAAACTTGACTCGATGCGCATTTCTTTGGCGAGGGTTCTATATGGATCGGGTGGTGCGCCGCCACAGGTACTGTTATTTGGATCGGGTGGCACGCCGCCACGGGTATGGTATCTGGATCGGGTGGCACGCCGCCACGGGTATGTCATTGGAGCGGGTTGCACGCCGCAATAGTGTAATGTGAAAATAGAGTTAGTTATATATTACCTAGTATACAGTACTTCCTAGCTTCTGAGGAAAAGTCCGTATTGAGTATCGTTTGGCGAATGGCACATCGGTTGTGTCCTTTCAGGATTTGATAGCATACGTTAATTGTTTCACCGTGGGTGAGGTTGATTGCGTGGGTTCAAGAGCTAGATCTGTGCATGGCTAACCGTTTTGAGCTTAGTGGCTTGAGGTGCTTCATGAGTAATAATGTTGGGGTAGAATAACGAATCGTGGAAAGGCCACGTGATGTTATAACCTCTCGAGGAGGATTCAGGTAATTTATTTCTATAATGCGAGACGCGATCTCAGTTCTATATTATGATGGCACAGAGGGATTAAATTGCAGCTCTATTTTGCTGGAGACATTTGTCATGAATTGAGCTGTCATGATTCGAGTGTGTGCATACGTTTCTATTAGAGCCTATGTTGTGCTCGTTGTGGCTTAGGCCGGTGTTGAGGTGTTTATCACCAGTGCGGTGTGTTATAATCGAAATGACCATTGGAGTAATTAATGAATACGGGCATATTGAATCTTGGCTTGTTAGAAAGGTAAAAATCGAGGTTTGGCTCCGAAACCTATCGTGGTATGAGTTTTAAAAAGGGAAATAGATTCACGAATGGTTAACCTGAGAGATGGGTTCGGTATATCGCGTGTTTCAGCTGCCGTGGGCAGGATATGGAGGTGTTGGGATAAGACTCTATCTAATGAAAGAGGTTTTCAGCTAGTATTTGGTTATTGTGGCCTGTTGTTGTGATTAGAGACTATCGTCTCGAGTGATGGGGTTGTCGATACACCATATGATCTCACCCGGAGTAGTGAATGTGGGTTATTGCAGTGGATTCGACTGTATCCTGAGTATAGGTATGGGATTTGCATTTGGCATATGATTTCAGAAAGTGCAATGTGTATTATGGTCCAAATGGTCTGTGAAATTTTGACTATATGGTGTTTTCGGACTTATGTGAGATAGGGTGACGTATAATCGCCCGAATATATGCTTGGTAAGGTCATTCAGCTATTGGGTTGCTTCTAGTACAACTCTGAGTACGCTCGAGGACGAGCGATTGTTTAAGTTGGGGAGAATGTAACGACCCGGCCCGTCATCACGGGAATTACCACCCTGTTATGTTGAAATTGTATGTTTTATGCTTTTATATCAGTGTTAAAGTCTATCGGGTGAGTTAGGAGTGATTTGGATTGAAAATGAGGCATATAGCCTTTTTGAAGGAAACTTGAATAAGGAAAGTCAACCCGGAGTTGACTATTTAGCTAGAGGGATCGGAAACGGATTCTGATGATTCGGTTAGTTCCGGGAGGTGATTTATGACTTAGGGGAGCGATTGGAATTTAATTTGGAGGTCCGGTGTAGAAATAGGCTTGAATTGGCTAAGGTTGAATTTTGGCGAAATCTGAACGGTAGGTGAGATTTTGATCCGGGAGTCGGAATGGAATTCCGATAGTTGCAGTAGCTCCATTAGGTGATTTTGGATGTGCCTGCAAAAAGTTCAGGTCATTCGGACATTGTTTAGTCGGGTTTTTGATTGATTTTGCAATTCAGAAGTTTTGAAGGAATTTAGGCTTGAATCCGTGTGTAATTGGTGATTTTAATGTTTAGGATGGAGTTTTTATGATTGGAACAAGTTCGTATCGTGTTTTGGGGTATGTTGGTGGTTTTCGTTGGGGTCCCGGGGGCCTCGGGGTGTTTTCGGATGGCTAAACGAGAGAAAATGTGGAAAATTGCAGGTTTTGACTCTGGTTCTGTTGTTTTCGCTCCTGCGGAAATGGGGGCGCAGGAGCGAGTCCGCAGGAGCGGACGAGGGGGCGCAGGAGCGCTTGGCATCGCAGAAGCGGAATCTTTTCCGCTGAAGCGGCGTCGCTGGTGCGAGTGGGTGACCGCAGAAGCGGACTTGATGAGTAAGGGGAAAGTCCGTAGAAGCGGATTCTTGATCGCATAGGCGAGTCCGCAGGAGCGGACTCTTGATCGCAGAGGCGGAAGTATTTCCGCAGAAGCGGACCCGCAGGAGCGGTCCGTGTATCGCAGGAGCGGAAATGGCCAAATAGGCCTGGGTTCGCAGAAGCGACCAATTGGTCGCAGAAGCGGTTCCGCAGGGGCGGAAAAAGGTCCGTAGAAGCGAAAATCGCTGTGAGTTAAGTGTATCAGAAGTTAGAAAATTTCAGAAACATTTCACACATTTGGGTCTCGGCTTTAAAGGCGATTTGGGTGATTTTGAAGAGAAACTCAAGGGAAATCATCAGGTAATCAACTATGGACTTAAACTATGATTAGTATTGATAATATTATGCAATTATATCATGAAAATGGAGGAATTTCGGGTGATTTATGGGGGATTTAGCCCTAGGCTTGAACTTTAGAAAATCAAGGTTTTGAATGGGTAAATGGAGTCCGAATTTGGTAAAATTGATATGCTTAGACTCGTATTGAGATGAGGGTTCCGAATATGTGACTTTTGTAATTTTTCGAGAAGCATACCGAAAGCCGGGTTTTGACAAGTTTGGGAATTTTGATGTAAATTGAGTTGTATTAATTGGGTGTCGTCCCATTGGCCTAATTTGTTGTATTTCTACTGTATTTGATCAGATTCTACACGTGCGGAGCTTGATTCTCATGGCAAGGGCATTGCGGAGTAGTCGTCATGCCGTATTGAGGTGAGTAATAGATGTGGGTGATGACCAGCGGGTTCGAAACCCCGGTACACCACTTTGTGACGCTGTATAGCGGCGAGACACGTACTCTCTTGTGAGTGCGGGGTCGATTGTGATTGGGGACTATGGCTTAGTCCGACTTGTTGATACTGTGTTATGACATTGGCTAATCTTGAGCCGTCGAACCTCCTTCTCGGATGGTTGCATACTATATATTGAAATATTGGCCACTCTTGAGCCGAGGAACCCCCTTCTTGGGCAGTTGAGTATACTTGTGGGCCGTGAGCCAGTTATTGGATCCCGCGAGGTTCGTTATCATTGTCTTATCATATTGACATGTTAGTTACTACCGGTCCGTAGCTATTTCTGTTATCATGCTATTTCCAATCTCTGGAACTTGGTATTACTGTTTTCCAACTGAAAAATGATAAAAAGGTTTTCAAAACTACTTTTGAGCCTCCGAGGCTGTATTTGCATATTAGCTGACTGGTAGTGGATCGGGCTGCGCGCCGCAGCAGTATATATGTTGGATCGGACTGCACGCCGTAGTGATATTGTGCTTGGGCTGTAGGAGCCCTTCCGGAGTCTGAACCCCCACAGTGAGCACGGGTACCCAAATTGGATCGGGCTACGCACCGTAGCGGTCATATCATGCATTGCATTGCATTTAGCTACATCTGCTAGCTGTTATACTGTTTTGCTGGTACTTATTGGTACAGGTACAGTTGATATTGATTCTGTGACAGGGTATTTGATTACGACATTACATAGTGCTCTATTGCGGATTTCTTATCTCGCTCGTCGTCTTACCCTTGTTTATTACCACCGAGTCCGGCAGAGTACTCATTTTACTCCTCGCACCTTGTGTGCGGATCCGAGTACCTCTCGCAGTGATCCAGTAGCCGTGCGAGGCGACATTTGTGGATATTCGAGGTAGCCTGCGAGTCCGCAGAACCCGATATTCCTTCTTCCTGTCTCTTGATTTTGTATTGACTTTTCTTTCCGCACTTGGTATCTTGTAGACCTTTATACGCTCATGTTCAGTAGAGGCTCATGACTCTTGACCCTTGGTCTATGGGAGTTGATATATTATGGGACTTGGTTCCCCGTTTTCGTTATATGTATCGCTGTTATTTCGTGAACTAATATGCTTAAATGGGCTAAAAAGAGCTTCTAGCTCCGTGGTTGATATTGATTGGTCAGGCTGGCTTAGCAATGTGCTGGGCACCATCACGACCGAATTTGGGGTCGTGACACCACCATACTATGCAACTACCTCCCAAACACGACCACCACCTCCACTACCAAAATATATCCCACCACCACCACCTTCTGTTGCTCTCGTGTATATAGCTCATATACCGGCCACATTGCACAAGTCTTCCAGTGAGCCACTGTTTCATACACAAGACAATCATTATTATCCTCCAGAGCATACCTTCCGACATCATGATTCTTATCCTTATACTCCTCTCATTGACATATCCGAGGAGGACAAATCGTCCAAAAGCCCCGAACAAGAAGAGATGATCCATAAAGCGAAGCGTCTTGAATAATCTTTCTGGAACATGCAGGGCCTTGGGGGGGGGGGGAAGTGAGCGTAGCTTATAATGATTTATGTTTGTTTCAAGAGGTGCAGCTACCGGCAGGTTTTAAATTGCCATAATTTGATCTCTTTGACGGTCATGGTGACCAGTGGCACATTTAAGAGGATTTTGCAGCGAAATGCGCGGCGCCAGAGGGATAGATTAGTTACTAATGGCCTATTTCAGTCAGAGCCTTAGTGGATCAGCCCTAATAGTGGTACACAATGCAAGACCACACTCGATGGTTTACTTGGGATGATCTAGCCCAGGGTTTTGCTAATCATTTCCAATACAACCTGGAGATTGTTCCCAGCAAACTTTCCTTGACGCAAGATAGAGAAGAAGCCAGTAGAGAGCTTTCGAGAATATGGGTTTAGGTGGAGAGAGAAAGCTGTCCGAGTAGATCCACCTATGAATGAAGGTGAAATGGTGGACTACATCTTACAAGCTCTAAAGCCCACATATTATGGGCATTTGGTATAAGCTGTCTGGAAAACATTTAATGAAGTCATCAAGATGGGGGCAAGGTCGAGGAAAGTTTAAAATCTAACAAGACTATCAGCTATTCGGCGATAAAAGCCACAACCCAAGTCGTTCAAATGGGCACTGGAGGGGTCCTTGGAAAAAAGAAGAAAGAAGAGGTGGCTGTTGTAGAAGGAAGATCATGGTCTAGGAGTCCTAATCCTTACTACCATTAACCTCGCCTTGATCATCAGCCTTACCCACCAGCACCATATGGCCCACCAAAACACTATTATCCTCCCCCTGTTCCACACTTTTCAGTTCAGCACGCTCAAACCTACCCACAATCACAAGCGCCTTGGCATGCACCCGCGCCTCATAACACATATCACAGTGAGAATACATATCCACTACCCAAAACATATAAAACCCCGGGTGGAATAGGCTTCGTTCCGAATCTCGATGTCAGGAATGATAGGTTGCAAGAGAAAAAGACTTTCACTCCATTAGGAGAATCATACACGAGTCTATTTCATTGGCTGAGGCAGCTCAAAATACTAAACCCCATTGAATCAAAAATCCTGAACCCACCACCAAGGAACCTAGACCATTCTGTTAGTTGTGAGTACTATTTAAGAGCTCCGTGGCACGACATAGAGAAGTGTTGGCATTTGAAAACCACAATTCAAGAACTTATTGATTCAAAGAGAATTGAAGTCCAGGCCCCTGAAACTCCAAATAATCCACAAAATCCCCTGCCCATTCATCATGAAGCTCATATGATCGAGTTGATACAAAGAGGAGAGTGTAAAAAGCCCTCTCAAACTGTAATGATGATCAAGGCAAGAGAAATCAAGTTATTTGAGAAAGCAATGGGTGAGAAAGTGGTGATTACAGTTAAGCAAGTGGTGGATGAACCAGTGGTTGTGACAAAATCCGAGCCAGTAAAAGTGATAGTTTTGGGAGCACGTGCAAAGCCAGTGTTGATTATGAAAGGGGCCCAAGCAGAAACGATTATTATCAAACCGGTAACTCAATTGCCCGTTGTGGATGTTAAAGCGGTACCATGGAATTATAACAAAGTGACCTTCATGTATTGAAGGAAAGAGGTTAAAGATGAAATTGTGAAACCCACGGTTTGACAAGGTCGGGGAGGTGCTTTAATCCCGAAGAATTAAGAAAAGCAAAACTTACCAAAGATAATTCGGCTCTTGTGAAAAAGGTTGTTACTGAAGAAGAGACCAAGGAATTCTTGAGGAAAATGAAAGCGCATGACTACTCGATAGTAGAGAAATTGAGGAAGATGCCAGCGCAAATCTCTCTATTGTCTCTGCTAATTCACTCATATGAACATCGTCAGGAATTAATGAAAATCTTGAATAAAGCTCATGTGCCTGAGAAAATATAGTGAATCATCTCGAAAAGATCACAAATAAAATCTTTGAAGTAAACTGGTTGACATTTTTAGATGATGAAATGCCGATAGAGGGAACGAAGCATAACAAATCTTTGTACCTTATTATGAAATGTGAAGATTCGGTAGTGACCCGTGTGCTGATTGATAAGGGATCGAGTGCCAACATATGCCCTTTGTCTACTTTGGAGAAGCTCAATATTGATAATGAAATAATCCACAAGAATAGAATTTGTGTGCGTGGATTCGACGGGGGTGGAAAGAATACTATTGGAGACATTGTGCTGGAACTTACCATCGGGCCGGTAGAGTTTACAATAGAATTTCAAGTATTGGATGTTGCTGAATCCTATAATCTTGTACTAGGACTACCATGGATCCATGCTGCGAAGGCTGTGCCATCTTCACTTCATGAGAAGGTAAAGTTCGAATGGGACCGTTAATAAATTATGGTTCATGGTAAAGACAATTCTCGCAATACTATCACATCCCTTTGAAGAGGTTGAGGATGATAAGGGCCCATGGGTGTACTAAGTGGAAGATACAGTATCAGTCGCTAAGGTTCCGGAGGGTGAGCATGTTCCTATGCCAAAGGTGGCTTCCGCTTCTATTATGGTTGCCACGGAAATGCTAAAAAATAGATTTCTACCCCGAAAGGGATTGGGAAATGCTTAACAATGTATTACAAAACCAGTATCTCTCCCCGGTAACATTGATACTTTTGGGTTGGGCTTTAAAACAACCATTACTGTTATAAAAAGAGCTCGAAAACTGAAGAAGAAAGTGTGGACCCTCCCTAAGCCTATCCCTTGCCTTTCCCGTTCATTTGTCAGGTCTGGTACAAAGAGGCGCCCGACGACAGTGATGCTTAACTTAGTAGAGATAAGGCCCGACACGGAACTAATTAAAAGATTTGAAAAGCTGTTTGAAGAAGTGGATGTGGTAGAAGTAGATAAGGGTCCAAGCAGAATCGATGTCCGGTTTGTCAGATCTCTGGACAAATTGAATAACTGGGAAGCTACTCCTCTTCCAAGTTGGAGGGAGCTGCGGTAGTTAGTTTTTGTTTTGCTTTTTAAATCTGTTTTATTTCAAGGTTGTAATACAGATTTCTATGTTCCATCCAATTGGATGAGTCAAGCCTTGTTATTTTTTGAATTTTAATGAAATGCAATTTATTTCTCTCTCCATTCATGATAGCCTAATTTTGTTTTTTTGTACTGTCCATTTTATGCTGATTTCAATGATGTGTCATGCCTGAGGAATTCCCGGCCTAGTCTTGATAATAAAATAATAATACAAGAAATTGAATGTGATAATGAGGTGGAGTATGATGATGAGGAGGCTTTGGAAGAAATTAGTAAAGAGTTGAGTCAATATGAAGAAAACCCCAAACCTAACTTGAATGATACAGAATCAATCAATCTAGGGGATCAGGAAATTGTTTGGGAAACAAATATAAGTGTCCATTTGGAAGCCTCACTCAGGGAAGACTTGATTAAGTTGTTGCATGAATATAAAGATATCTTTGAATGGTCATACGATGATATGCTGGGATTGAGTATTGATCTAGTGGTCCATAAACTGCCCACATATTCGGAATGCCCGCCTGTCAAGCAGAAGTTGAGAAAGTTTTAGACAGACATCTGTGTGAAAATAAAAGAATAAGTCAATAAGTAGTTTGAGGCAAAAGTTATACGGGTCACCAAATACCCTACCTGGTTAGCCAATATTGTGCATGTTCCAAAGAAAGATGGAAAGGTCAGGGTGTGTGTTGATTATCGGGACCTCAACAAAGCAAGTCCAAAAGACAATTTTCCATTTCCAAACATCCACATACTGATTGGCAATTGTGCAAAACATGAAATCGGTTCTTTTATGGATTGCTATGTGGGTTAACACCAGATTCTGATGGATGAGGAAGATGCTGAAAAGATGGCATTCATCACACCTTAAGGAACATACTGTTACAGGGTGATGCCGTTTGGACTGAAAAATGCTGGGGCAACTTAGATGAGGGAAATGACCACCATGTTCCATGATATGATACATCAGGAGATTGAAGTTTACGTGGATGATCTAATTATCAAGTCTAGAAAATAGTGTGATCATGTTAAAGACATGCAGAAATTTTTCCAAAGGCTTCGCAGGTACAATCTCAAGCTCAATCCAGCAAAATATGCTTTTGGAGTACCATCGGGGATGTTGTTGGGGTTTGTGGTGAGTTGATGTCGTATTGAACTGGATCCGTCCAAAACGAATGCCATCCAGAAATTGCCTCTGCCAAAGAGCAAGAAAGATGTGATGAGTTTACTCGGTAGGTTGAATTACATAAGCAGGTTCATTTCTCAGCTTCTGTCAACTTGTGAGCCTATCTTTAAATTGCTGAAGAAAGATGTTGCAGTTAAATGGACAGATGAATGTCATGCTGGATTTGACAAAATTAAGGAATACCTGGCCAATCCACTTGTATTGGTTCCACCCGAGCAAGGAAGACCTCTGATCCTTTATTTGACGGTGTTGGATAATTCTTTCGGTTGTGTAATGGGGCAGCATGATGAAATAGGAAAGAAAGGGTAGGCAATTTATTACTTCAGCAAGAAATTCACATCTTACGAGGTAAAATACACTCAATTGGAGAGGACATGTTGTGCTTTGACCTGGGTGGCACAGAAGTTGAAACATTATTTGTCAGCTTATACCATTTATCTCATTTCCCGGCTAGATCCGTTGAAGTATATTTCAGAAGCCCATGCCCACAGGGAGGCTTGCCAAATGGCTAATCCTGCTCACATAATTTGATATTGTTTATGTAACCCGGATTACGATAAAAGCACAAGCAGTTGTCGATCACCTAGCGGAGAATCCAGTTGATGATGAATATAAACCGTTGAAAACATATTTTCCCGATGAGGAAGCAATGTACATTGATGAACTAGAACGAGATGAAAATCATGGCTGGAGGTTATTCTTTGATGGATATGCTAACCACAAAGGCATCAGAATAGGGGCAGTACTTATTTCAAAAATGGGTCAGCATTATCCTGTCACAGCTTAGTTTCGTTTCTTTTGTACCAACAATATGGCTGAGTATGAAGCATTTATTTTTGGGTTGAGAATGGATATAGATATGGGTGGCCAAAAGACTTTTGTCATGGGCGATTAGGATCTCTTGGTATATCTGATTCAAGGATAATGGGAAACACGGGATTTAAAACTCATACCATACTGGCAGTGTTTACATGAACTATGTCAGCGATTTTAATCTATAGAATTCAAGCGCATTATGAGAATCCATAATGAAGTTTCGGATGCTTTGGCCACTCTAGCATCAATGCTACTTCATCCGGATAAATCTTATGTGGACCCATTGCAAATTAAGGTTTGTGATCAACATGCTTATTGAAATACAGTAGAAGAGGAACTGGATGGTGAGCCATGGTTCCATGATATTAAAGAGTACCTCAGAATTGGAGTGTATCCGGCACAGGCCACAGGGGATCAAAAGAGATCTATCAGAGGATTGGCAAGTGGATTTTTCTTTAGTGGAGTGGTTTTGTACAAAAGAACCCTGGATCTCGATTTGTTAAGGTGTATGGATGCAAAGCAGACTACAACAATTATGGGCAAAATACATGCGGGAGTCTATTAACCACATATGAGTGGATATGTGCTAGCAAAGAAATTCTCAGAGCAGGATATTACTGGATTACTATGGAATAGGACTGTATCATATTTGAACGCAAATGTCATCAATGCCAGGTACATGGGGATTTGATCCATTCTCTACCATACGAATTGCATACAATGTCGGCACCATGGCCCTTCGTTGCGTGGGGCATGGATCTCATTGGGCTAATCGAGCCAACAACATCTAATAGGCACAAGTTTATTCTAGTCGGCATTTATTGTTTTACTAAATGGGTTAAGGCAAAAACATTCAAGTCAGTGACCAAGAAAGCAGTGGTTGATTTTGTTCATGCAAATATTATTTGTCGATTCAGAATTCCGAAGGTGATTATTATAGATAATGGTGCCAACCTTAATAGTCATTTCATAGCAGAGACATGTCAGAAGTTTAAAATTACGCACTGCAATTCCACACCATATCGTCCTAAGGCGAATGGAGCAGTTGAAGCAGACAATAAGAACATTAAGAAAATTCTTTGGAAAATGGTGGAAGGATCGAGGCAGTGGCATGAGAAATTACCATTTGCTTTGTTAGGATATCGCACTACTGTTTGCACTTCGGTAGGTGCAACTCCTTACTCATTGGTGTATGGCACGGAAACAGTAATACCCATGAAAGTTGAAATACCCTCCCTTCGAATTAGTGCGGAGGCAGGAATTGATGATGATGAATGGGTCAAAGGCCGGTTGGAAAAATTGAGCTTGATTGATGAGAAGAGACTTGCAACAGTATGTCATGGGCAATTGTATCGATAGAGAATGGCCAGAGCTTATAACAAAAAAGTGCGTCCACAAAAATTTGAAGTCAGACAGTTGGTATTGAGGTGTATCTTACCTCATTGGGCAGAAGCAAAAAGAAAATTCGCTCCTAATTGGTAGAGGCCATTTGTTATATCATGAGTGTTGTCCAACGGAGCATTATATCTAACAGATGTAAAAGGAAAATGTGTAGAAATGGCTATCAGTTCTGACGTTGTCAAAAGATATTATGTATGATTTCTTTATCTTTATCTATCTGATTGTATTTGTCATAATTTGAAATTGAAATGATGAAGGCATTTTGTTTCACTATCCAAACACTTTATCCATTGCTATACTTTTGAGCCTTATTACATTCTTCTTTCATATCCCTCTTTTGGAATCGACAACAAAGTCAAAGATTGAAGTGGAAGTGAAGTGGAGAAAACAAAGAAAATAAAAGAAGAAAAGAAGAAAAGAAAAGAAAAGAAAAAGAAAAGAATAGAAAAAAGAGAAAAAAAAAGAGAAAAAAAAAGAGAAAAAGAAAATAAAAAAAAGGAAAGAAAAGAAAAAGAAAAGAAAAGAAAGAAAGAAAAAATGCAAAGAAGAAGAATGGAAGGAAGGAAACATCGCAACAATGAAGCGATTTTATGATTCGAACTACGTTTGACTTGATCCCGAAAGGGTACGTAGGCAGCCTCCGTGAGGTTCAGTCACAACAGAAGGAAAATCCAAGAATCCCCAAAGAATGAAACTGGGGCAGAAGTTATGTTTATTGTGGAAGATATGATTCCGAAATTTGTAATTTTTGAACCCACGTTGGAATATTTTGAGCCTTTATACCTTTCTTTCTAAACCCATCCAAAAGCCACATTACGGTCCAAGGAAAGACGTTGTGATCAATTTTAAGAAATGTCAATACAAGCAGGTAAGGTGAATCATGTTATGGACAACACTCTGGTACCAGAAAAATGAAAGACCAAAAATGAGAGAGTCTTATTGGTGAAAACCCTCACAGGCACCGTAAGGCGATGTGAGTAGAGAGATAAAAAAACGTGAGAGTCTTATTGGTGAAAACCCTCACGGGCACCAAAAGGTAATGTGATTTGAGAGATATAAAAATGAGAGAGTCTTATTGGTGAAAACCCTCACGGGCACCGTAAGGCGATGTGAGTTGAGAGATATAAAAACGAGAGAGTCTTATTGGTGAAAATCTTCACATGCATCGTAAGGCGGTGTGAGTTGAGAGATATAAAAATGAGAGAGTCTTATTGGTCAAAACCCTCATGGGCACCGTAAGGCAAAAGTGAGTCTCCAAAGCGAGAAAATAAAAGAAATTTGTGGATGAAAGGTGACAAAACAAGAATGGTTTGGGTTTCGGTGAAAATAGGGCTGTGAAGTATAAAGAGGCAAAAGTGGCACTTGGCAGTTTTTGGTTGGACAGACTAGGTCAGTTGATCCAAAATGCATGGCATGATCAAAAGAATCAGCCTTCCTATTCAGATAAGTTTTATCCTTTTTCTCTTTTTAGAGTCTTTGTATCCTCAAAACTTCGAGGTCATTGCATTTCATTCTTCTTGAAATTTGTCTATAAGACATTTTCAGTCGAAGCTAACTACTAACTTCTCATTTATATGGCACAATGAGACCGGGACTTATTAAAGGACAATTAAAACAAGAAGGACCTATGGTAATCAGATATTTGGAGAAAGAAGAAAAAGTTCACAAAAAAGAAAAAAAACACCAAGACAATGACATGAGGAAAACATTTAGGTCATAAGGATCAGAAAATTTGAAAGACGACCAGGAAATCACGGCAAGGCAAAACAAGTTCAAAAAAGTGAGTCGGAGCAAGTTCAAAGTGGGAGCATGGCCAACAAGAATACCAGCAGCTAACCACCATTTTATACTAACAAATTGTTCTTTGATTAGAACACGGACAAAAGATTCAAATTCTTACTAATCACTTTAAAGTGAATGTTACCAATGTGGATAACAAGGGAGCACAGAAAGTTGCAGCAGTCAGGCATCCACCTGGAGAATAATGCGAGATAGTTCAAGTTTTAAAGGAAAGCAACCATATGCAAATGAATCCATTTCAACCTTAGTAATCAGGCGCCCACCTGAAGAACAAGGGAAGTGCAATCTTTAGCTTTTAATTTGTACAAATGATAATATGCTGTACCCAGTTATCAAACTGGGTAGAAAATTTTCTTCATTCTGTATGATGTTTGCAAGCAGGCGCCCACCTGAAAAACAAGGGAATATCTTTTCAAGAATAGTAACCAGGCGCCCACCTGAAGAACAATGGAATACATTTCAATTTAAGCAATGGTAAGTAGGCACCCAACTGAAGAACAAGGGAATACATTTCAAACACAGCAAGCAGACACCCACCTGAAAAATAAGGGAATTATAATACAACTCTTATCGCAAATTAACATTCAGTAATGTTATGCACCCAGTTATCAAACTGGGGCAGAAATGTTTCTTTGTGTTGTATGTTTGTTGTAAGCAGGCGCCCACCTGAAGAACAAGAGATACATTTTCAAATGTTGTAAGCAGACGTCCACTTGAAGAACAAGGGAATATCTTTTCGAATGCAGTAAGCAGGCACCCACCTGGAAAACAAGGGAAGTAGGGAATACATTTTCAAATGTTGTAAGCAGGCGCCCACCTGAGGAACAAGGGAATATCTTTTCGAATGTAGTAAGCAGGCACCCACCTGGAAAACAAGGGAAGTACCATTTGAAATTTAGCTTTGAGTTTTAATATATGAAAACATGATACGCCCAGTCACCATACTAAGGCAAAAAAAATTCTTTGTTTGTCAATTGTGTAGGCAGGCGCCCACTGGAAGAACAAGGGAACACATTTCAAATTCGGTAAGCAGGCACCCATCTGAAGAACAAGGGAATACGTTTTCAGCAATTGCAAGTAGGAGCCTACCTGAAGAACAAGGGAATACTTTTTCAGGCAATCGTAATCAGGTGCCCACCTGAAGAACAAGGGAATATTTTTTCAAGCAATCGTAAGCAGGATGTCCACATAAAGAATGGACATAATCAATGTTATATTAAAAGAATGCAAGATGCAAGAATCAAGGCAATCCAAGAACACAAGATAGCAGATCCTAAGATAGGATTTTAGAAATCATAGGGCATAGCCTAGGATAGCTTCTTTTATCTTTACAGCGATGTAATAAAGGGATCAGCAAGCAGTAACAACAACAATAGCAAGGATATCACAACTCCTGGTAGTCCCAGCTACCAGACACTCTTGAACTACACTGACTTGATTCCGGTTTAGCCTAGGATATGTATGCATTCTTTGAAGCAGAATACGGTCAAAACTTTTCAAAAATGCTTCACACGGAATATGCGAATGGGCAAAAATCCTTTATTACCGTTTACTTATCTTTGCACAAAAATTCTTCGTGTTCCCGAGCAAAGAGGGGCAATTGTGAGCACGTGATTTTTGCCCTAAGCAAACTATTCCTAAAAATTTAAACAAAATGATTTATGTTAATATTTATGGCATCTTTGTGTTAATTAGTTGCATAATAATTCATAAAAAATATGGAAAAAATAAGCATTAGGATTTTAATTTTACAATTTTGGTATTAATACATTTTTAGAACAAATTAAAGAAAAATCAAAATAGCATTTTTTAATTACCATAAAAATAGAAATTAATTAGTTTTAAAATTAGCAAAAAAAAAAGAAGAGAAAAGACAAAAAAATAAATAAACACAAAAATACAAAAGAAATAAAATATAAAATACAAAAGAAAGTACAAAAATAAATAATACAATATAAATACACATAAATGTGGGCTAATACAAGAATTATACTCACATCAGTAGCCCAAAAATCGGATAAGACTCAGCCCAATTGACCCAGGCCCAAAAGGAAAATTCCCGATCTGCTTATCAGCGTAAAAGAGATCTGAACCATTGATTTACTTGATCAAACCGTAATGTTACACGAACCATCAAAATAGAAATTACAATGTATTGAGTCGTCAATCGTGGCCATTCATTTTTTTTATCTAATGGACGAGAGTAGATTTTCATTTAATTAAACGACATCGTAAAGGCGTCAATCTACCTAAATCGTTAATTAGTTTTAATCTAACGGTCCCTGATCATACGTAGGTTTTAAATATACTAAAATTATTATACCATTCATTTCATCTTCTTCCCCACCCTCTAATCACAAACCCTAGCCCGCCTCCACCCTCCCCTTTCGCTCAAACTCTCGCCGGAACCCTCACCGGCGGGAAACATAACCATCTCTGATGGATTCGCCATGAACACCCTAGAAAGCTCTGGACTTCCTCTCCTCACCCCCATAATTTATTTCCCTCGAATCAGGCCTGAACCTTTCAAATATCTGTTTAAGTGCATCGGAACCCTACTCCGGCGAACACGACCTTTCCCAAAGCTTTCACCATTAACACCTTAGATAGCCCTCAGTCTCATTATTATACCCTTCTAACCCGTTTGTCTCGAATAAAACCCCAGCTCTTCGAATCTTGAAAAAAAACGTTCGCCGGATCCTTACTACGGTGAATGATCTTTCACTCAAATATCACCAAAATCCTACCAGAAATACCTTTTGATACCCTTAACTCGATTTTGAAACCTGAAATCCCAAAGACCCCTGGAAAGCCAAAAAAAGTCTGTTGGCGTTCAAAAATTTCAAGAAAAGGGCTTCTTCGGCGTTAGAAGATGTTCTTTAAAAAGAAATAGAAGAAAATGAAGCCAAAACAAGTATTATCAAAAAAATAAAAAGAAAAGCTAAGTTTTCATTTCCCTTGATTTATATTTCAATTTTTCTTTAATGCTTGAGTGTTCATTTTCTTTTTCTTTCTTTCTTATTTTTCTAGTTGTGTATGCATGTTGATTTTTTCTTAGACTGTCTAGATTCATCTAAATTGATATTAAATTACAGTAAATAAAATTTTAAAACTATTCTGTGATTTGATATCGATTTGGGTTTATGTTCTTGTTTTTACATTTGTTTGGATTATTAATAGTTTTGATAGCTTTTCAATTCTATTTTTGTAATCGATTTCTGTGACATTTTAAAATTAGGGTTAAAAAAGATTTTAATATCATTTCTGTTTGTTGATCTCTGCTATAAATAGGATTTTATATTATGATATTATTAGGGTTTAATTTTAGTTTAAAATTTGATGAATTTTGGTTAGCCAGTAGTTAAATTTGACTTGTTTTGACTGACAGTGGTTTGAATTGGTTTGATAAAGTTCTGATTGGTTGTTAGTTGTTTAATTTTTGCAATTGAGGGTAGATTTGGGAATACTAAGTGGTCTTATTATAATATACTTAAGGGATTAAAGGCAATTCTGGCATAACAAAAGGGTAATTCAATAAATATCATTTGGAGGTTGGGGTAAAAGGGTAAAGGCAACGAAATAGAACATTTTAGATGGGGAAAAAGGAAATTTTGGTACAAATAAAGGGGTAGAACTGATTAGTTAGCAAAATAATAAGGGATTAAATTGTAATAAATGGAGGGACTGATAATATAAATCTGAAATTCAAATTTCCCTCCCTTATACTCTAACTTTATACTCTATAAATATGCCTTGGGAAAAGTTGAGAAAATCTAGAATATACAAAGTTGTTTTTGCTCTTCTTGATCTAATTCTCATCAATTCCTGTTAAAAACTCCAAAAATATAAAAAAAACAGTTAAAATTCTACTGTTGCATTGAATTTTGATGGCCATGTGAAGATTATTTGACCTGTTTGTTCATCGAAATTTAAGTTCTATGGAAGTGTATTATTTTCTGTTGGTTTCATATGCTTCTGCTGGGTTTATTCTTGTTTATATCAAAGTTGTGCATCATTTGTTGTTAGATTGCCATTGATAATCCTATTTTGCATCAATTGAAGTAGATTCTCATTGAATTTTCATTCTATTCCATGTACACCTCGATTGCTTGAATGTGACGACCCAAAGGGTCATCACCATATTTCTCCCTTTTTTCGTGCTTTAGATGTCCTGGAAACCTCACTCTTATTTTCCTCGATTTGCATGCACAGTCCGGGCGCAAAGCGAGAAAGTTTTTGCGCTAAGATATATGAATTCTATGGAAAATTTAAAGAATTCTAATATTAATATTGATACAGTTGACTTTCGTCAACATTTTTGGTAAACATGCTTGGACCGGTGATGTGACGGTCCCGGGAGGTCCATAGAAAAATATGGGACACAGGCATGTGTTCGGAGTCGAAATCTGAGGTCCAGAACCCCGGTAAAAGAATTTTTCCGTTAAATTATTTTCTGGAATTAGTACGGAAAAGTAGAAATGAAAATGAGTTAGAACATATAAGTATCGTGTTCATATTTTGGTTCCGACGCCCGGTACATGTCTTAAATATGCATTAAGCGCTTCCTGTGAAATTTGGTCGAAATCGGACGTCGTTTGACGTGTTGCAGATCTAAATAGCTAAAGTTAGAGGTTGATGAACTTTGAAATTAAATCTTGAGTTTAGGGTTTGATTCTTCATTTTTATGTTATTTTAGCGACTTGATCGCTCGAGCAAGTTCGTATGATATTTTTGAGTTAGTGTGCATATTTGGTTTGGAGCCTCGAGGGCTCGGGAGTGTTTCGGAGGTAGTTTGGGGTGTTTTTGGACTTAGGAAACTGGCAGGTTTTCTGCAATTTTTACACAGAGGTTTTCCTCTACGCGATCGCACCCTCGTTCACGCGATCGCACTACCTTGGAAATTTTTTCAACGCGATCGCATCCTGTTTCACACGATCGCGTAACTTCCCGGCCTTCCTCTCCGCGATCGCAAACCAGTTCACGTGATCGCGTAGAGCAAACAGACCATCCCAGCAAAATCTTTCTACGTGATCGCAGCAGTTCTCACGCGATTGCGTAGACCACAGCATTTCCTCTCCGCGATCGTATCACTGTTCACGCGAACGTGTAGAACAAAATTTTCCCCAATGAATTTAATCCCAAAATAGAACACTTAACACGGGATTTCTCACAAAACCGCATACGGGCTCTTCTCGTCCACCCTCCATTGTCAAGTTCCAAGCTCCTATTCCTCCATAACTCTTTGGGTATGTCTTCCTCACATCATTTCTTCATTATTTCTTCACCTAATAATAATTAATCCTAGCCCTAAGTCATGAATTCAAGGTAGAAAATGGGGGTTATGGGTAGAACTAGGGCTTGTGGGATTTTGGGTGATTCAACCTCAATTTGAGGTCGGATTTTGAAACAAATCATATATTCTAACTCATGGGATTATGGGTGATTGGAATTTGGTCCGAGCCTCGAGTTTTGACCATGTGAGCCCCGTGTCGGATTTTGCTAAGAAGAATTATGGGAATTTCATTTCTAGGCTATGGGATTATGTTATTGAGTCCTAATTGATGTTATTGAATTAAAAATGGTCAGATACCATTTTTCGGAGTCGGATTTTAGACGAAAGGCGGTGCTAGAGACTTGATTGCTATTTTCGAACCGAGGTAAGTGTTTGGTCTAATCTTGTCTTGAGGGAATAGTATTAGAGTTTTATTACTTGTTATTTGCTAAGTGATCGAGTGCGGTGTATAGGTATGGTGACGAGTATCTATATAGTGGTGTCTAGCATCACATGAGTCTTGTTTGTACTTGTTTTGGGGTATATTTTGAGAACTATTCCAAGCAATTGATGAATTTGACATGATGATTTTGTTGAGGAATTATTTATGAAACGTGAAATTCCTTGGAGCTTTGGCTAAAATAGTAGTGATTCTATGAAGTCAAAATGGTAAGTATTGTAAAGAAATGTGGTTGAATCCCTTACCGGGACGTGTAATTTATGATTGTTCTTGCTCCCTTATCCGGCTGAGCATAATGTGTATTCTGCATCAATGAGATGTTTGGGCTGCTAGTGGTACCCTTATTGGGTTAGATCGTTATATTGCCGAGTTTTCCCAAAAGGGGAACACCTTGTGAGAGGCTACATGAATTATTCGTGATATTTATTTGGATCGTGTGGCACGCCATCCACTTATATTATATGAAATGGGTTCGTGTGGCACGCCGTCCACTTATATTATATGAAATGGGATCGTTTGGCATGCCGTCCACTTATATTATATGAAATGGGATCGTGTCGCACGCCGTCCACTTATATTATATGAAATGGGTTCGTGTGGCACGCCGTCCACTTATATTAGATGAAATGGGATCGTGTGGCACGTCATCCACTTATGATACATACTATGGGATCGTGTGACACGCCGACCACTTATGAAAGTAATAATGTAAATTTGGTTAATATTGTCACTGATGATATGCTCTCATTGTTCAGTATTTTCCGAGCATGTTTCCTATTCGGTTGTATGTCCTTATATACATTCCTGTTGCCGTTGTATCTGTATTATATATCTGCACAGGTTGATTTGGCAGGTCATGTCTAGCCCTTTCACTACTTCGCCGGGGTTAGGCTAGGCACTTACCATCACATGGGTCGGTTGTGCTTGTGAGCACGTGATTTTTGCCCTACATGAGAATTACTCCCAAAAATTCAAAATAAAATATTTTTTATGTTATTTTTTCTCTTAATCGTTTGAGTCTGTGTATGCGTGTTTATTTGTTAAGTTAAGAACATACAAAAATATATTGTGTTTGCACTCTTAGGATTTAAGTTTACAATTAAGAGTAATCAGAAGGATTTGACGAAAATGGAAAATAACAAAAATATGTATTTTTGCGTTTAATGTTTAAAGTTTAGTTGTATGACATGATTTTAATTAAATGTGTTAGTTAACATGTTAATTGTTGTTCAAATGTTGATATTTGTGTAGTTTCATTTATTGATTTTACAAATTAATTAGGAATTTTGTTCAATTATAAAGAAGGGAAAGAATTTGGTTGGAAATTAAGAGAGAAATCCGAATAGGGCTTCAAATCTGGAGCCCAAAACACTCCCAGCCCAAACAGGTCGTTACCCAATCCAAGGCCCATGCATTGTCTTATGTAACGGCTGATTTGAACCGTTGGATTAAGTCAATCCAACGGCCAAGATCATTCATCCAAGCCCAGCCCCATTATACATTAAACGACATAGTTTAATTTAAGTAATTTGATCTGAGCCATTGGATTCTTATGATCCAACGGTTTACATTATTTGACTAATTTTAAACATACCAACACCCCCAAAACCCTTCACCTTCGCCCATCTCTCCCCTCAGCTCCTTCAGACCTCAGAGACCTCAAGCCGTCGCCAAGCCACCGTCTGCCGCCTACCGGAAATCACCTCACGGCGGTTCCGGTAGGCCAAACCTCCCCAAATTAACACCAAGGCACCTCCAAGACCCCCTCTTTCAAACCACGTGCATGGTTAACCTCGAATCACCCTGGGTCACCTCGAATCTTCGTTTAAAGATTCGAGCAAAACTTGAATCCACTCCGACCAAGCCCAAACTCACACCTTATTATCCCCTAGCCTCCCTCTCACCTTAATCAACTTTATTTTGGTTCGAACCTAGCCCTAACTGTTCGAACCCCAAATCAAGATTTCAAGAACCCTAAAAATCCGAACTTTGCGTCTTTGTTTAAATTCAAAAGAAATTGAAGTCTAATAGAAATTAATTGGGATGTTTTCATTTGAAAACATCTCAATTAAAGCCCGTTAGATTCCAAAATTCAAGTCCAAGCTCAAACGGCCCGGATTCTGTTTTTGATTTTTTCACTTCGAGGTATTCTTTCTTCTCTTTTCTCCTATCTTTGTTTTCTTATTAGTTTTAATTCGTGTTTGTTATTTTACTCTTCTCGATTTTCTGCCTCCCTCCCTCAAAGACCCTTTATTTGGTCAATTATTTTTCTGTTTCGTGTATTGGATTGTGTGTGTTGTAGGATAGATATTCGCTTCGATTAGCGTCGTCAAATAATTAGATTCGTATTTCTTCTGTTTTTGTACGAAAACAATGAATTACTGGTATTATTCGCCGATTTGTTATTTGTCGATTCTCACGTGTTGTGATCGATTTAACGAATGTCGTCGTTTAAATTCGCGAAATTGTTGTTTGAAATCCCGGGCAGCGGGTCATTGCTGTTTGAATTGAATTGATTTGATATTTTGTGTTTGTTGGTTGATTTTAGTTGTTTGAGTTAGCTACTGAGTTGGTTATAGCTGTATAATTCTTATTAGTATTAATCAAGTATTGGTCATATTTCAGTTGATTTCTTTACATCTTTTTTTCGGTTTAAGATATAGAACCAGAATAAGGGATTTAAGGTTTGGGATTTAAAAATTTATGAAAAATGTGAGTTGGTCTGTCAGTTTGGGAATCTCAGATTAATTAAGAAGGAGTTTTGAGTTGTTTTAGCACCTTTTGCTAGTGGAAAACCAGAAGTAACGTCTGATTCAAAGGAAATGAATTAAAATTTCAGGTTGCCCATACCAATTTAGTTTAATAATGAAAAAGTGGTTTTTGTCAGTGGGTTATGATAGAAAAACATGCTGCTATTAGGCTGGAAAGTGGAAAACACAGAGGGAAGAACATGGCCCTTTTGATTTAAAACACAAGGAAAAAGGTTTGCAAGGCTGGCTTTCAGCCTGTTTATATAGGACTAAAAAAACAGACACTCAGGACATAGATACACACATTGAGAACCTTGAAAACAAGCACATTCACACTCTAAAAGAAACAGATTATTGAGAGCAAAAAACAGATACTAATTTGAACCAGTTTTCTCCTCTTTTAGAAGATCGGTACAATAGTGTGTGAGTTTCACAATCCTATCGCTTACACCACTGTTACATTGGTTTAAGATCAGAATCAAAACTTTAAGTCCTTCTCTGTTCTTTTCCATATTTGAGGTTTCAAGTAATCCGAAGGTTCTTCTTTTGCACAATTGGTTTTCACTTTGCGGCTGTTGCCTTCGATTCTTTGTTTGAGTTAAACCATTCCCTAGAATTTTCTATTGTTTTGCTGTTGTTTCTGCTGGGCTTTTATTGGGATTTTTTGCTGCTGGTATTGCTGTTCCGTAGCTGTTATTGTTGGGTCTCAGCCACGGACTCCCTTTTTGCTCTTAAATTCCAGGTATATTCTTGTAACCATATTGGCCGAGAACAATTGAAAATTGACAAAGGAAGTTGATATAAAGATATTGAAGCAGAATAGTTTACTTTTCTTTGCCTTTTGTTCAGTTTTTGTTCTATGATTTAGTAGTGTGGTTTTACTGTATCTTGTTATATAATTGGAATTGATTTGAGTTTAAGTTTGTAGATAGTTTTGTAACTAGAACTTGAAGAAACTCATATGTTAGGCCTTTAGCTTTATTTGATTTCCCTAAATGATGAAGTATTTAGGATTGTTAAATGATTTATGTCTTTGATATTTTAAGTAATGCACCCTAGTTTACAATTCGTGTCAGTTTACTCAATATCTTACCAGATTCCATCATTGGACCACTATGTGTGAGTATGTTAGTCATCTAGGATTCGCGCACGAACTAATCTAGAGTTTAATTTAGGAGAATAACTGATTTCTTTCAAATGTATGTAGGGGCCGCTCCATGTTTACATGTTAGATTAGATTTAAATGTTTGAGTGGATATTTCATCTCGAATTTGGCAATCTACAGATTATGCATTTGAGTATTTAAATGAAGATTAACAACTGATTGGCTAAACATAGTGGGTTTTGGATTTTATAAGATAGACGCTAGAATTTCAATAAGGGGTTTTAAGATTACCATTAGGTATTCTATTGCGTTATCCAAGTAAAAAAAAGGAAAAAAAATAAATAAATAAATAAATTGGGACGCACCATATTATGGATAATCTTATGCCAAGTAATGAACCATGATGAAATACTCACATCCGGCATAGTTGATTAAAGTTTTTACTAGTTTACACTTTATTTTAGGCAATCTTTGCTCCTAAGTCAACAAACCGCAAAAATAAGATGTCATTTTGTATAGCGTTTAATTGGAAATAACCTTGAGGGATATACTCTTAAATAAATTGTTTTTTTTTTGCCTAGTCTAACAATTGTTTTAATTGGCATAGTTTGAAGTAAGTAATCCGGACACATTTTTGATTTACTTATTTGTCAAAAGTCCGCGTCTATGTTGTAATTAGTTTTTTTTTTGGTACAGTGTCAAATTAATAGAGCGGTTTAAAGTTTAACTAAAGCATATAATTTATTAAACATGTATAAAATCAGGTATTTTTAGCCATTTATAATAATTGAAGCGACCATGCTAGAACCACGGGATCCGGGGGTGCCTAACACCTTCCCTCGGGTCGACAAAATTCCTTACTTAGAATTTCTGGTTCGCAGACTTCATTTGGAAAGTCGTAAATTTTCTCGATTTGGGATTTAAATAAATCGGTGACTTGGAACACCATAATTTATTCCAAGTGGCGACTCTGAATTAAATAAATAATCCCATTTCGAATATTGTCACTTAAATTGGAAAAAACTCCCTTGCGCATCTACCCCCCGGGGTAGTGGGCGCGCCAAAAGGAGGTGTGACAGCACTAGCGACTCTGCTGGGGAAACAGACCCAGAACCACTGGTTCAGGGTTTAAGAATTCGAGCTTTGAATAATTATTTTATTTGGCTTATTTATTATCTGATTTTATTATATGTTTGTATTTAGTGTGCTAAATGTTGCTTTTACCGCTTTAATATTTTGTGAATTGTATATAAATTGTGCCGATAACCATTTTTATTCTCTTCTGAGTCTTTCAAAATATAATATCGGGCATTTGCTGGACATAGCCCATTTTTCTCAAGATAGCTGTGGTGCTTGGCACCCGGTGAAGGATTTTGTAGTCACACATGTTAGGCGGAGAGTTTTGTCAATTAAGCCGGAAAGCCATGCTACCGGTGCACCGACACTCTTCGGCTCGAGTTGTTCGCTCGAGTTAAAGCCAGTCTAGACACTTTTTCCAATAGGATGATGACTTAGAATAACCAAACCTTATGACGGATCCCCGATAGGAACGTTTATTTGCATCATGTGCATATTTGACTTAGGAGGCTCAACACAGGGTTTGGGCCTGTCTAGGAAAGGTGTACATGAAACAAAAGACCAACGTGTTGCATCTTTCTCTGTGCATTTATTTGTTTCGATCTGACATGCCGACCAGTTTGTTATTAAAAAAAAGAGGGTAAGAAGTGGAAGATGTCAATCAAATTAATGGAAAACGAGATGCTTTTCTTGGAAAATAATTTTTGAAAAACAAAATGAAAAAAAATCCCCGAATAAATTTTGTTAAATAGTTTGTTTCTTTAAAAAATTTCCTTTTTGAAAAATGCAAAAAAATTCCAAATAAATTTTCTTAGTTCCTTAGAAAATAATTTTTGAAAAATGCAAAAAAAAAAAATTAAGATAGGTTAGTTTCTCTGAATATAATTTGTTTTAGAAATACTGTTTAAAAATAGTTTGTTTTCTTTTTTTTAATGATTTAGTTCTTTTATTTTCGAACTACGCAAGTTTGATTCTCACCGAACATGAGATACGTAGGCAACCCATATCGGGCTCAACTAGTACTGATTTTTCAAAACAAAAATAATAATAAAAAATATTAAAAATAGGAATTTTGTCCTTGGTCGAGAGTTAGGAAAGGTTTGCAAAAATAGCCAAACGTTTCAAAAGGGGCACCGAAGGACTAATTTTGCAAAAACGGAATGTAGACATCACATTGGTATCCTGTTATACAGCCTTCAAATCTTCTTCAAGTGCTGAAAGGCCGTATTAACAAGATTCGTTTTTTTTATATATTAATAAAAAATAAAAAAAAAACTTAAAAAAAAATAAAAAATCTTAAGTTTCATTTTTATCTTTTCTAGGATCAGCATGACTTCATCGCAACGAATCGGCCAGAAAAGGGCGAGAGACGAAATGCCACCCATGTTCATGGTCTAGGACAAGACCCCGGGTCAGCTCTATAATTGGTGGACTAGTTTTTCGGCGTGGGAAAGAAATCAAGTCCACAAGCACCTCAAGTTTCTTCCGGACATTATGATGATAAAACCGGACAAAAATGTGATCAGAGCTTTAGTGAGTTTTTGGGACTCAACAAGCAATGTGTTCAAATTTCGGGACTCCGAAATGACACCCACTTTGGAAGAACTGGGCGGACTCACAGGGCTTGGAAGAGATTTGCACAAAAAGAGACCCGCAGCTCCTAGGCAAATGGGTGTGAATAATTTCATGAAGAAGTTATGTCTCCGGCGAGTTCCCATGGGTTGTTTGGAGAACGGTTGGGTGCCACTGGAGTATTTCTACGACAGATTTGGTGATAAGAAAGGGTTCAAGAAATTATCCAACACTGAATTTGTTAACCAGTTGAATTATGACGCCTGGGGAGACTTAAGAATCTATGCCTTTATTATCGCTTTTTTGGGAACCATGGTTTTCCCGAACGTGGCGGACGCATCAGAATCCGTTTGGCTGCGGTGGTCTCATATTTGCAGAGTAACGAGAAACACACTATTCTTCCTATGATCCTAGGAGACATCTTCCGGGCTTTAAGTCAGTGCCAAGAAGGACATGATTATTTTGAAGGTTGTAATATCTTATTACAAATGTGGTTTGTAGAGCATCTCTATCATCACCCAATTGTGATAGACTTCAACGCGGATTGGCTGAAATATATTCGTTGTCATACAAACAGAGCCGCCCGTTGCAACCTTCCAGAAGATTTAAGGACTTGGCAAGAACTTCTCAACTCTTTGAGAGCAGATCAACTTACCTGGAATTATTATTGGTTCCCTTCCGTTAAAATCATGCATATGTTGACATATCGCCCATTCTACATACTAATGGGCTTCAGGGGTTTCCAACCATATGCCCCGCTACGTGTCATGCAGCAGTTGGGTAGAGAACAGAAAAGGCTCCCGATTGAAGATATGTGATCATTTACATGGGAATTCGCGATGGAAGAGCCCCCAAGAGAGACTTATGCACAAAAGGTATGGTTCGGGAGTCGACTCTCTGACATCGACGAAATGGTTGCCGATCGAGAACGGGGAGAAGTGAGCCTCGCATATCTTGAATGGTTCCACAACCAATCAATGCCCGAGCAAAGGTTAGAAAGGTCAGTAAAGTATGCCGTCGATTGGGAGAAAGAGATAGAAACCAGAGTTTGGGAGGCTAAGCATGAGACATCGCAAGATTTCCGATCTTGCATTAACACTTTAAAAGAAGACAAGGGAATTCTGGAAGCTGCCATGGACATATAACAGGCCGATTTCGATCGGGAAAGGGCCGGTTGGGAGCAGGAAAGAGAAACACTCCGAACTCAAATTCGGGAGATGCAATTGACAGCAGAAAGGTCAAGGAGAAGTTGGAATGATGAGATGCTTATAAATGATTTGGAAAGGAAAGCCTTTGAACACCAGGAAGACTTGGAGAAGGCAGAAGCGGCTTTGTTTGCAATCCGGACAAAATGGAAGAGAGCAGCCCACTAAGAAGCACTCCGTCTACAACAAGTAGAGAAAGATTATGGGGCAATCATCGTTGATTTAAGAAAAGCAAATGCCGCTTTTAGAGAGCAAATTCTCAAGGCAAGTCCGGGATGCCAAAGCAGATAGAGACCGTTGCCACGACTTGATGGCGCGGATGGAAAGACAAATAGATAGGCTCTTGGACCAAGTCTCCGATAACGCTCAAGTATTAGGGGCAAAGAACCGACACATACGGCAGCTGCTTAGAGAAAAGGACATAATCAAGGCCATGATCAATGAAATCGGGCACTACATCACTATAAGATACCTGACCTGCGAACAAGTGCCACGGCCTGCCCTCTTCTCTTCAATCGTGGAATGTGTCCACCAAGTCATGGCAGAGTTGGGGAGTATACAGAGAGATCTTACACCGAGAACCGCAGCAAGGCCAAACAACGCCCCCCAGGCGCAAAGATTCAAAGCGTTGGAACATGCTTAGAAGAGTCTGTTATTTTTAGAGTCTGTTTGTCCTTTTAAAGTTTTCCTCCATTGCTGTCATTTTGCAAAGTGTTTCAAGTTTGAAGTTTGTTGAAATAAAGAACATTTCATTCATATCTTATGTCTATTGTTTCCGAACTACGCCCGGTCTGATTCATGCGGGGACATGATACGTAGGCAATCCACATAAGATTTGACCATCACTAAAAGAAATAAATAATAATAATAATAATAAAAATAATAATAAAAAGAGGGGAAAAGTTAAAAGAAAAGAAGATTGATAAAGGATGAAAGCAAAGGAAAATGCAAATCGGAATGACGCATCGCAATCAAGTACATGTAGCAACACAATCATCTGTATAAGTGCATCACACCCAACGTGAGATTACTTATCTGTTATATTGTTTCAGACTAACCGTTTGTTTGCCGAACTCCAGGTTTTAGTAAAGAGTGGTTGATTTTGCGGTAATCTGGCATCACATTGGTACTTCACAAAGTCCAAAGGAAAAGTTCAGCAGCCCGAATGTACTCATCCCTATTTCACTAGGTCAAAAAGAGGTGCCAACATGTCTTTAGAGATTCCCCTAGCAACCATTCCCGTTTCGGAAGAAAGCTCCTTGACAACCATCCCGGTTACTAAGTCAGCAGCTTTGGAGAAGAATAGAATTTTGCGTTGCCGCATGCTCGAGATGTTTGATGATTGGAACAACGGGAAAGAGCCCCCAAGTCTGATCCCTGGGTTCCCTGAAATTCTTCTCAGATCAAGTGGGATTTCCAATACCCCCATCAATTACCCGCCTACTCTGTTTGGGTATTCTAATACCACAACCCTCTCCGAATCACCCTCCACTTCCTATCCTCGGTTGACAGCATTAGATACATCCGCAAGAACGTCGGTTGATTTGCCAGTTTCAGTCACGACGCATCCCACCGCACATACTCGTTTCTTTGATTCCACGTCCTTTACATTCCAGTACCACCCTTTACACGGGACCATACACAGGTTGCAGCCAACACATATCCTCAGCCACCTCGATATGAGTTCCTACCAAGCCAAAATCCAAAGGCTCCCGAGCGGGATGAAATGGCAAAAAGAATGAGAAGTTTGGAACAAAGCCTGAAAAACATGCAAGGTCTAAGCGGGCAGAAAATTGTGTCTTACGCCGATTTATGCATGTTCCCGCATGTACATTTTCCGTCAGGCTTTAAGACACCGAAGTTCAAAAAGTATGACGGGCATGGCGACCCCATTGCTCATCTAAAGAAATACTGCAATCAATTGCGAGGTGCCGGCGGCAGGGAAGAATTACTGATGGCATACTTCGGAGAAAGTTTGATCGGGATAGCATTAGAATGGTACATGGATCAAGACATATCTCGATGGCACATCTGGGATGATTTGGCTAGAGATTTTGTGAAACAGTTCTAATATAACATAGACATTGCGCCAGACAGGAATTCCTTATCGAACTTAAAGAAGAAGCCCTCAGAAAGCTTCAGAGAATATGCTATCAAATGGCGAGAGCAAGCATCCAGGGTGAAACCCCCTATGGACGAAATTGAAATGGTCACGACTTTTCTCCAAGCTCAAGAGCTAGACTACTTTCAAAATATGATGTCGGCGATAGGAAAACCTTTCGTCGAAGCAATCAAGATTGGAGAAATGGTGGAAAACGGCTTAAAAACAGGGCAAATTTTGAGTCAAGCGGCCATTCGGGCAACTTCCCAAGCCATCCAAAGCGGGTCTGGAGGGATGCCCAGAAGCAAAAAGAAGGAGGAAACTGCCATGGCGGCAGTAGAAGATAGAAGATATCGATTCTCAAGGCAGGTATTCTCCGAAAGGGCCCCCCAACATTACTATTCACACCACAGCATGGCCTATGCTCCTCCGCCTCCACCCTACGCAGTCATGAACGTTCAACCTTTTGCACGACCGCAGCCACCAGCCAACAGAAATCCACCTCCATTCCAAAGAAACCAACCTCCTTACCCAAACCAATACAACCCCCGGCCAAATAACACCCGCCACCGTGAGCCACCCAAAATGAGCTTTACACCGATTGGGGAGCCGTATTCCACTCTTTTTCCAAAACTCAGGCAAGAGAACCTACTGCAGCCCGTTCCGCAGAACAGGCAGAATCCGGACTCTCCTGCCTACCAGCGAGGAATATACTGTGCCTATCATTCAGGTGTTGAGGGACATAGCACCGACAATTGTTGGACGTTGAAGAAGGCGAGTGCAAGATCTGATCAATCAAGGAAGGATAGTCTTTGCAGATGAAGACATCCCAAATGTGACAAATAACCCATTGCCAGCCCACAACAGCGGGCCAGTGATTGGGATGATTTGTGACGATAAGGGATTTGACCCAGCCTTAAAAGTGATAATTGCCATCGTTAACATAGAGAAGCGGCCTGATGTTACCCCAAAACAAGAGAAAGTGGGGAAAATGGTTGAAGTTCCTGAGACTAGATCTAAAAAGACGATTGAATTGAAAGTATCGTCTCAAAAGAGTGGAGTTCTTTACCTCCAGCGAGGCCGAGTGGAAAAACCATTGTCAATAGGTGCCCCTAATAAGTTCCACTTAAAGAGGGAAACAGCAGTGTATGTACCAAAGGGAACCTATTGTCACGACCCAAATCCGGTCGTGATGGCGCCCAACAATCAAACTAGGCCAGCCAGACCAACAATTACTGATTTCATCTAATACCAGTCCCAAATGGACAACCCAAGAAGAATATATGAGTTTAAGAACTCCAATAATAATAATAATGAACAAAATACTGACACTCCCAAAGATCCGGAGTCACAAGTCTAGAGCCTCTAGCAAAACCCAACAGGAATAGAGAGTACTGTATAGAAATACTCAAATCTGAATACAAAATACAAATAACAACTGGAAAGGAGAGGAGAAGCTAGGTTCTGCGAACGTAGGCAGCTACCTCCGCAACTCGGTATGACTCTGCAAACGCTGGAAATGCTGTCTACTGCTCCTGAGTACCTGAATCTGCACACAAAAGGTGCAGGGAGTAGGGGTGAGTACTAAGTACTTAGTGAGTAATAAATATATAAAAGCAGCTGAAAGTAGGAAATCCACAGAATACCACAATATGAAGCTAAACTACAGTTCGAATCTCCTACGAACTAGCATCAACAATACAATACAGCTACCACAGAGTAATTCAACAAATAAAGATGCAATGCAATGCACATAACCGCTACGGCATGTAGCTCGATCCATTTAACGTCGACGGCGCTCACTGGGGGTGTGTACAGACTCCGGAGGGGCTCCTACAGCCCAAGCGCAATACTGATGCGGCGTGCAGCCCGATCCTCATATCAACTACTGCGGCATGCAGGCCTATACATTCTCAGTCCACAATAAGCAAATAAGTCACAAAACAGTTTCTTAATTCGAGTTTCCGGTTCATAATTTATGAAAAATACTTTAACTTTTATTTAATTTGCAAGGAAAACCGGTGACTTAACATTTCAAAAGGGTGATTTCAATTTCAAGGACTGAGGTCAATGATTTGAGCAAATATAGCTATCACATAAATATTGTCCTCTAAGGACGCTACAGATCGGCACAAGGCCCGAAACAAGGCTTACCGCCCACAAATATATCAAATACAGTGTATTTCCAACACTAATAACATATTATTCATTTCTGGGATGGACCAAGTCTCAATCCCCAGTCACAATCAATCCCGCACCTGCCACAGTGTGCGAGCCACGCCATACTAGCGTCAAAATGTGCTAAGCCGGGGTTTCGAACCCTCAAGCTACCATATACACAAACTACTCACCTCTAGCCGGCCGTAGAATCGTCCACGATGCCTTTTCCTTTGAATTTAGCTCCCTCGTGCGTAGAATCTAGTCAAACCACAATGATTATATCAAATACGGATCAATGAACCATAACCCATTTCAATTTACATGAAATTCGCATAAATACACTAAGTTGGTAAAACCCGACCCCTGGCCCACTGCTCGGAAAATTCCGAAATTAGTACCAACGCGACCCGCATCTCGCCACGAGTCTGTTCATATAAAATTTATCAAAATCGGAGTTCAAATGGCCTTCCAAATCCAAAAATCCCGTTTTCAATATATAGGCCACATTTCTTCAAGATTTCAACCCAATTTCATGAAGATTGATGTTAATTCTACCATAAAATGATGTTTTTGAGTCAAGAATCTTACCTCCGACGAATACCCGATGGCTTCTCAGTGATTTCCTCGAGTTTTCTTCTCTCTAGGGCTCAAAATTATGTTTTGGGGGTGTAAACTCGTAAGCCTTCTGTTTCTGCGATTTTATTCACTGCCAGAGCTTTTTGCTCTTCGCGTTCGCGTGAGCTCCCACGCGTTCGCGATGAACAGCCCCCTCTTTCCCTACGCGAACGCGACGACTCCCACACGTTCGCGATGCCCGTCTCTGACTTACCCTATGCGAACGCGAACCTCACCACGCGTTCGCGATGAACAATCTTCCCAGCCACCTATTTTTCCTTCTACGCGTTCGCGATACTCCTCCCGCGAACGCGAAGCCTTACCCTCACACACCTACGCGAACGCGACCACTGGAACGCAAACGCGATGCATACGATCCCTGGCCTACGAGAACGCGGCTCCCCTTCTCGCGAATGCGATGCACTGATTAACTTGACCTTCGCGAACGCGGCCCTTGCCACGCGAACGCGGCCCTTGCCACTCGAACGCGAAGGCTTAAAGGCCTGGGCAGAACCTGCAGTTTTTCTGCAAATTTTTGCCAAGTCCAAATGCCCGGTTGATGGTCCGAAATCATCCCGAGGCCCCCGGGACCCCAACGAAAACCACCAACGTACTCCAAAACATGATACGGACTTGTTCCAATCATAAAAACACCATACTAAACATCAAAATCACCATTTACTCACGAATTCAAGCCTAAGTTTCTTCAAAACTTTCAAAACTAACATTCGATCCAAAACCCGATCAAACGATGTCCGAATGACCTGAAAATTTGCAGACATATCCAAGATCATAAAACGAAGCTACAGAAATTGTCGGAATTCCATTCCGACCCCCAGATCAAAATATCACCTACCATCCGGTTTTCGCCAAAATTCAACCTTCGCCAATTCTAGCCTAAAACTACACCGGACCTCCGAATTCAATTCCGATTATTCTCCTAAGTCATAAATGATCCCCCGAAACTAGTCGAATCATCAGAATCCAGTTCCGAGCACTCTAACTCAATAGTCAACTCTTGGTTGACTTCCCATATTCAAGCTTACTTCAAACATACTATTTGCTTCATTTCCAATCCGAATCACTCCTAACTCACCCGATATACTCTAATACTATTATAAAAGCATAAGATATGTAATTTCAAGGTAACGGGGTGGTAATTCTCATAACGACGGGCCGGGTCGTTACATTCTCCCCAACTTAAACAAACGCTCGTCCGCGAGCGGGTTAAGAAACATACCTGGAGTATCAAACAAGTGTGGATATCTGCTTCGCATCTCCTGCTCGGTCTCCCAAGTTGCTTCCTCCACGGGACGACCTCTCCACTGCACTTTCACTGAAGCTATGTCCTTGGATCTCAGCTTACGAACCTGTCGACCCAAAATGGCTACTGGTTCCACATCGTAAGTCAAATCCTCATCTAGTTGTATCGTGCTGAAGTCTAACACATGAGACGGGTCTTCGACATACTTCCGGAGCATGGATACATGGAACACCGGGTGAACTCCCGACAAACTGGGTGGCAAAGCAAGCATATAAGCCACCTCCTCAACTTTCCTAAGCACCTCAAAAGGTCCAATAAACCTTGGGCTCAACTTCCCTTTCTTTCCAAACCTCGTAACACCCTTCATAGGCGAAACCTTCAGCAACACCTTCTCACCTATTGAATAAGACACATCTCGGACCTTCCGGTCTGCATAACTCTTCTGACGTGACTGTGCGAAGTCTCTCCTGAATCACCTTCACCTTGTCTAAGGCATCTTGGACTAACTCTGTCCCCAATAACCTAGCCTCGCCGGGCTCGAACCAACCAATTGGAGACCTACACCGTCTCGCATATAAAGTTTCATATGGTGCCATCTGAATGCTGGACTGATAGCTATTATTATAAGCAAACTCCGCCAAAGGCAAATAATCAGCCCATGAACCACCAAAATCAATGACACAAGCACGCAACATGTCCTCCAATATCTGAATAGTACGCTCGGACTGCCCATCCGTCTGTGGATGAAATGCTATGCTCAGCTCTACCTGTGAACCCAACTCTCGCTGAAATGTCCTCCAGAACTGAGAAGTGAACTGGGTACCTCTGTCCGATATAATAGAAATGGGAACTCCATGCAATCTCACTATCTCACGGATGAATATCTCTGCCAACCGCTCTGAGGAATAAGTAGTACACACTGGGATGAAGTGAGCTGACTTGGTCAACCTATCCACAACCACCCAAACTGAATCAAACTTCCTCACTGTCCGAGGGAGTCCACTAACAAAGTCCATAGTAATCCTTTCCCACTTCCACTCGGGAATATCAATACGCTGGAATACACCACCAGGTCTCTGATGCTCATACTTGACCTGCTGACAGTTTAGGCACCGAGCCACATGCCTCACAATATCTTTCTTCATCTTTCTCCACCAGTAATGTTGCTTCAAATCCTGGTACATCTTCGCGGCTCCTAGATGAATAGAATACCGCGAGCTATGGGCCTCTTCCAATATCAATTCACGAAGGCCATCAACATTGGGCACGCATATCCGGCCTTGCATCCGCAATACACCATCACTATCAATAGTGACATCTCTGGCATCATTATGCTGAACTCTGTCCTTAAGGACAAGTAAGTGTGGATCATCATACTGGCGCTCTCGGATACAATCATATAAAGAAGAACGAGCCATTACACAAGCCATCACCCGATTGGGCTCAGAAATATCCAGTCTCACCATCTGATTAGCTAACGCCTGAATATCAACTGTTAGGGGTCTCTCCCCAGCTGGGATATACGCCAAACTTCCCATACTAATAGCCTTCCGGCTCAATGCATCAGCCACTACATTGGCTTTCCCGAGATGGTACAAGATAGTAATATCATAGTCTTTAAGCAACTCAAGCCATCTCCGCTGCCTCAAATTTAGATCTTTCTGCTTAAACAAATGCTGAAGGCTGCGGTGGTCTGTATATACATCACAAGATACACCATATAGGTAATGCCTCCAAATCTTCAAGGCATGAACAATAGCTGCTAACTCCAAATCATGAACGGGGTAGTTCTTCTCGTGGGGCTTTAGCCGACGAGAAGCATATGCAATAACTCTACCCTCCTGCATCAACACACAACCGAGCCCAACTCTAGAAGCATCACAATACACCGTATATGACCCTGAGGCTGATGGAAACACAAGTACTGGAGCTGTGGTCAAGCCTCTTTGAGCTTCTGGAAGCTCTCCTCACATTCATCAGACCACACAAATGGAGCATTTTTCCGTGTCAACTTAGTCAACGGTGAAGCGATAGATGAGAAACCCTGAACAAACCGGCGATAATAGCCTGCCAAGCCGAGAAAACTCCGAATCTCTGTAGCTGAGGAAGGTCTGGGCCAATTCTGCACTGCCTCGACCTTCTGAGGATCAACCCGAATACCATCACTGGACACTACATGTCCCAGAAAAGTCACAGTGTTAAGCCAGAACTTACACTTAGTGAATTTTGCATAAAGCTTCTCTTCCCTCAATCTCTGCAGTACCACCCTCAGGCGTTGTGCATGCTCCTCCTGCCATGCGATAGGGAGGAATAGAAATTGGCTGAGTGCCCGGCACCAAGTCAATACCAAAATCGATATCTTTGTCAGGCGGCATGCCTGGCAGGTCTGCTGGAAATACATCCGGAAACTCCCTCACAATGGGGACCGAATCAAGACTGGGTGTCTCAGCCTCAACATTTCTAATGAAGGCCAAATAAGATAAACAACCCTTGCCAATCATTCATTGGGCCTTTATATAAGAAATCACCCTGTCGGACACATAATCAGTCAAGCCACGCCACTCGATCCTCGGATTACCTGGAATAGCTAGTGTGACTGTCTTGGCATGACAGTCCAGAATCGCATGGTAAGGAGATAGCCAATCCATGCCTAGAATTACATCGAAATCTACCATGCCCGGTAGTAATAAATCAACTCGGGTCTCCGGACCCCCAATAGTAATAATACAGGATCGATATACCTGATCCACAACAACAGTATCCCCCACTGGGGTAGACACATGTACGGGCAAATCAAGAATACCATGGGTCATACCCAAATGATGTGCAAAATAAGTAGAGACATAAGAATAGGTGGATCCGGGATCAAATAAGACAGAAGCATCCCTGTGGCAGACTGAGATAATACCTGAAATGACCGCATCCGAAGCACTAGCATCCTTCCTATCCGGAAGAGCATAGAAACGAGCTTGGCCTCCACCAGTACGATCCTCACCCCTAGGGCGACCTCTGGATACCTGGCGACCAGTCCTAGCCGACTATGCTGGCGCTGACGAAACAGGAGTAGAAGACGAAGGCTGATCCCTCTGCTGAGACCGCTTACGAAGCCACTGAGGACACTCTCTCCTAATATGGCCCAAATCACCGCACTCAAAACAACGGCCTGAAGATGGAAGAAGGGGCTGCTGAGGACCCCTCGCTACCGATGAACCCTGTGCTGAGGAAGCAGGAGCAGAGCTCTGAGCTGGAAGAGCACTCAGTGCAGGCTGACTCTGCTGACGGCTCTGCTGACCCCGATAACCCTGATGGCCCTGACGACCACGATCTGATGAAACCCCACTGGACTCTGCACGTCCAGACTGATGAGACCTGAAAGAACGACCTCTGCTATGCTGAGATTGGCCCCTAGACGGAGCACCACTGTAACTGCCAGTACCACGAGGCCTCTTAGCCTCTCTCTCCTCCCGCTCTCTCCGGCGATCTGTCTCAATGTGACGGGCAGCATCAACCACCTCCTCAAAGGTAACTGTCGAAACTCTCTCCCTGGTCATCAATATGCGGATGGGATAAATAAGGCCATCAATAAATCTCCGAATCCTCTCTCTATCTGTAGGAACCATCCACATGGCATGACTGGCCAACTGTGTGAATCTCATCTCGTATTGATTAACCGTCATCTCTCCCCGCTTCAACCACTCGAACTGACGTCGCAGCTCCTCTCTCTGAGACTGAGGCACATACTTCTCCAAAAATACCGTGGAGAACTGCTGCCAAGTGAGGGGCACTGCCCCAGCGGGCCTACGCCTCTCGAAATCCTCCCACCACTGAAATGCTGCACCCGTGAACTGAAAAGTGGTGAATGAAACACCGCTGGACTCTAGAATACCCGCGGTGCGAAGCATGCGCTGACATCTGTCAAGAAAACCCTGGGCGTCCTCGCCCTCAGCACCACTGAATGTCGGAGGCTGTAGCCTCTCAAATCTCTCCAAATGACGCTGCTCATCGTCGGGCATAGGTTGGAACCATATAAGCAGGAGCTGGTGCAACGGGCGCAACTGGCTGGACCGGCTCGGGTGTGTGAGCCACGGGGGTCTGATTTCCTCCCCCTGCATGTGAAGAAGATATTGCAGCAGTAGCTGCAACTACCTGAGCCAAGCCTATGCACACTGATAAGATCTGAGCCAAGGTCTCCTGTGCATACTGATAAGATCTGGGCCAAGGTCTCCTGAAGACCCGGTATCACAATGGGCACTGCCGGTGCCTGAACCTGAGCTGCCAGAGCGTCTGCAGCTGGAATCTGGTCCTGAGTCTGGTCAGCTGGTGGATCAGCAGCTGCTGGTACTGCTGCTCTACCTCTACCACGACCACGGCCTCTAGGTGCCAATGGTGGTCGTCCGCCACGTCCGTTAGCTCGTGTTCTCGCCATCTGCGAGAGAATAGAATATGGAAAAATTTAATTTCATGATAACACAAATCGCACGATATGAATCCAAGAAATTGAGGTTTTTCCTAAAGTTTATGTAGCCCTCCGAGGATAGGTACGGACGTCTACGTACTAATCAGCGAAAGCCTACTAAACCGGCTCATGACTCGCGAGTCCTAATAACCTAGGCTCTGATACCAACTTGTCACGACCCAAATCCGGTCGTGATGGCGCCCAACAATCAAGCTAGGCCAGCGAGACCAACAATTACTGATTTCATCTAATACCAGTCCCAAATGGACAACCCAAGAAGAATATATGAGTTTAAGAACTCCAATAATAATAATAATGAACGAAATACCGACACTCCCAAAGATCTGGAGTCACAAGTCTAGAGCCTCTAGCAAAACCCAACAGGAATAGAGAGTACTGTATAGAAATACTCAAATCCGAATACAAAATACAAATAACAACGGGAAAGGAGAGGAGAAGCTAGGTTCTGCGAACGCAGGCAGCTACCTCAGCAACTCGATATGACACTGCAAACGCTGGAATTGCCTGTCTACTGATCCTGAGTACCTGAGTCTGCACACAAAAGGTGCAGGGAGTAGGGGTGAGTACTAAGTACTCAGTGAGTAATAAATATATACAAGTAGCTGAAAATAAGAAATCCACATAATACCATAATATGAAGCTACACTACAGTCCGAATCTCCTACGAACTAGCATCAATAGTACAATTCAGCTACCACGGAGTAATGTAACAAATAAAGATGCAGTGCAATGCACATAACCGCTACGGCGTGTAGCCCCATCCAATTTAACGTCGACGGTGCTCACTGGGGGTGTGTACAGACTCCGGAGGGGCTCCTACAGCCCAAGCGCAATACTGCTGCGGCGTGCAGCCCGATCCTCATATCAACCACTGCGGCGTGCGGCCCGATCCATGCTCAGTCCACAATAAGCAAATAAGTCACAAAACAGTTCATTTTTCTTAATTCCAGTTCATAATTTATGAAAAATACTTTAACTTTATTAAATTTGCAAAAGCCGGTGATTTAGCATTTCAAAAAGGTGATTTCAATTTCCAGGACTGAGATCAATGATTTGAGCAAATATAGCTATCACATAAATATTGTCCTCTAAGGACGCTACAAATCGGTACAAGGCCCCAAACAAGGCTTATCGCCCATAAATATATCAAATACAGTGTAATTCCAACACTAATAACATATTATTCATTTCCGGGATGGACCAAGTCCCAATCCCCAGTCACAATCAATCCCGCACCTGCCACGGTGTGCGAGCCACGCCCTACTAGCGTCACAATGTGCTAAGCCGGGGTTTCGAACCCTCAAGCTACCATATACACAAACTACTCACCTCTAGCCGGCCGTAGACTCGTCCGCGATGCCTTTTCCTTTGAATTTAGCTCCCTCGTGTGTAGAATCTAGTCAAACCACAATAATTATATCAAATACGGGTCAAAGAACCATAACCCATTTCAATTTACATGAAATTCGCATAAATACACTAAGTTGGTAAAACCCGACCCCGGGCCCACTGCTCGGAAAATTCCGAAATTAGTACCAACGCGACCCTCATCTCGCCTTGAGTCCGTGCATATAAAATTTATCAAAATCGGAGTTCAAATGGCCTTCCAAATCCAAAAATCCTGTTTTCAATATTTAGGCCACATTTCTTCAAGATTTCAACCCAATTTCATGAAGATTGATGTTAATTCTACCATAAAATGATGTTTTTGAGTCAAGAATCTTACCTCCGACGAATTCCCGATGACTTCTCAGTGATTTCCTCGAGTTTTCTTCTCTCTAGGGCTCAAAATTATGTTTTGGGGGTGTAAACCCATAAGCCTTCTGTTTCTGCGATTTTATTCACTGCCAGAGCTTTTTGCTCTTCGCGTTCGCGTGAGCTCCCACGCATTCATGATGAACAGCCCCCTCTTTCCCTACGCGAACGCGACGACTCCCACGCGTTCGTGATGCCCGTCTCTGACTTGCCCTACGCGAACGCGAACCTCACCACGCGCTCGCGGTGAACAATCTTCCCAGCCACCTATTTTTCCTTCTACGCATTCGCGATACTCCTCCTGCAAACGCGAAACCTTACCCTCACACACCTACGCGAACGCGACCGCTAGAACGCGAACGCGATGCACATGATCCCTGGCCTACGCGAACGCGGTTCCCCTCCTCGCGAACGCGATGCACCGATTAGCTTGACCTTCGCGAACGCTGACCTTGCCACGCGAACGCGAAGGCTTAAAGGCCTGGGCAGAACGTGCAGTTTTTCTGCAGATTTTTGCCAAGTCCAAATGCCCGGTTGATGGTCCGAAATCATCCCGAGGCCCCCGGGACACCAACGAAAACCACCAACGTACTCCAAAACATGATAAGGACTTGTTCCAATCATAAAAACACCATACTAAACATCAAAATCACCATTTACTCACGAATTCAAGCCTAAGTTTCTTCAAAACCTTCAAAACTAACATTCAATCCAAAACCCGATCAAACGATGTCCGAATGACCTAAACATTTGCAGACATATCCAAAATCATATAACGAAGCTACAAAAATTGTTGGAGTTCCATTACGACCCCCGGATCAAAATATCACCTACCATCCGGTTTTCGCCAAAATTCAACCTTCGCCAATTCAAGCCTAAAACTACACGGACCTCCGAATTCAATTCCGATTGTTCTCCTAAGTCATAAATGACCCGCGAAACTAGTCGAATCATCAGAATCCGGTTCTGAGCACTCTAACTCAATAGTCAACTCTTGGTTGACTTCCCATATTTAAGCTTACTTCAAACATACTATTTGCTTCATTTCCAATCCGAATCACTCCTAACTCACCCGATATACTCTAATACTGTTATAAAAGCATAAGATATGTAATTGCAAGGTAAAGGGGTGGTAATTCCCGTAACGACGGGCTGGGTCGTTACACCTATGTGGCCCGAAAACCAGATGAACCCGTGGTTATTGCACGTGTGCAACAAAAACCTATGACAGATCCATCCGCGTGAAGATGAGAGATGGGCCAATAAGAGAAAAGAGAAAGGATGGGTTCTGCCACGACCATTGCCACATCTGTACCAAACTTTTGTCCGACCAAGATACAGTGAAGAAGAAGAAGATGAGGTCTTCACATCAGAGGAAATTGAAGAAATATGTGGGGCCATGAGGCAAATGCTTTGCGATGTTAACATGGTTCAATCGGGAGAAGGAACAAGCACCGCTGAGGTGCTGTATGTGGGCCGAGAAGCTAAATTGCAAAATTGGAAAGCCACACCCTTCCCAATCAGGCGGGAGTTCAGGTAGATTTGTCCTGTCATTTTTCCTTCATCACAAGTTACTTCAGGACGTAGCTTGGATGTTTTTCTTTGTTTTCTTGTATTTTTGGTCTTCCCAATGTAACTTTATATATCTTCAGAAAATTCCAAGAAAATGAAATAAATATTTCATCATTTTGCACTCTTTCTAATTTTTTTTATTTATTCTTCCTTTTCAGTCCTAATAATGCGGCTTTAAATAACATGACATCCTTGCGGAACTCATGCACAAATCCGAACACGCCACCTAATCTGGAAATAATGAACCAAGAACCGGAATACGATGAAGAAGAGGCTTTTAGGGAAATAAATCGAGAATTGGAACACTTTGAGAATAAACCTAAGCCAAACTTGAATGATACTGAACCGGTTAATTTGGGAACTGTTGAAAAGATCCGAGAGACCAAGATAAGCATCCACACAGATGAGAAAACACGAGATACAATAATCCAACTCTTGTTTGAATTTAAAGACGTGTTTGCTTGGTCTTACGATGACATGCCAGGATTAGGAGCCGATCTAGTGGTGCACAAGTTGCCAATCTACCCTGACTGTCGCCCAGTGCAACAGAAGCAAAGAAAGTTCAAGACTGACATCAGTGATAAAATCAAAGAAGAAATCACTAAGCAGTTAAAAACAGGGGTAATTCGAGTGGTACAATACACCACGTGGTTAGCTAATGTTGTGCCCGTGCCAAAGAAGGACGGAAAAACTCGAGTATGCGTTGACTACCGAGATTTGAATAAAGCAAGTCCTAAAGATAATTTTCCTTTACCAAACATCCACATCCTTGTTGATAACTGTGCCAAACATGAGATACAATCGTTTGTGGATTGTTATGCGGGATATCATCAAGTGTTGATGGATGAAGAGGACGCCGAGAAGACTACTTTTACCACACCTTGGGGGACTTACTGTTACCGAGTCATGCCATTCGGTTTGAAAAATGCTGGAGCAACATACATGAGAGCTATGACTGCCATTTTCCACGACATGATGCATCGGGAAATAGAGGTGTACGTGGACGATGTGATCATCAAATCCAGAACTCAGGGCGATCATGTGCGAGACATGAGGAAATTCTTTGAGAGGTTGCGGAAGTACGACTTGAAGTTGAATTCGGCCAAATGCGTTTTTTGAGTCCCGTCAGGTAAACTTTTGGGTTTCATAGTCAGTAGAAGAGGTATTGAATTATATCCCACAAAGATAAAATCCATCCGGCATTTACCTCCTCCCAGAACAAAGAAAGACGTAATGAGTCTTCTGGGCCGACTAAACTACATCAGTAGGTTCATCGCCCGAGTTGACTTCCACATGTGAACCCATATTCAAGTTGTTGAAGAAAGATGCTGCAATCAAATGGACAACAGAATGTCAAGAAGCTTTTGACAAAATCGAAGAATATTTGTCAAACCCTCCGGTCTTGGTCCCGCCAGAGCCAGGGAGACCTCTTTTCTTGTATTTAACAGTCTTGGAAAACTCTTTTGGTTGTGTCCCCGGACAACGTGATGCAACAGAGAAGAAAGAGCGGGCGATCTACTACCTGAGCAAGAAATTCACTAGTTATGAGGTCAAGTACACTTTGCTGGAAAGAACGTGTTGTGCTTTAACTTGGGTCGCTCAGAAATTGAGACACTACCTCCAAGCCCATACGACTCACCTCATTACCCGGTTGGATCCTTTGAAGTATATATTTCAGAAACCGATGCCCACCGGAAGATTGGCAAAATGGCAAATCCTGCTCACTGAGTTTGACATAGTCTATGTCACTCGCACGGCAATGAAGGCCCAAGCATTGGCAGACCACTTGGCCGAGAACCCGATCGACGAAGAGTATCAACCATTGAATACCTACTTTCCTGATGAAGAGGTAAATACGACAGAAGTTGTTTCGGAGGACAGTCATGCTTGGAAAATGTTTTTCGATGGGGCGGTAAATGCTAAAGGTGTAGGGATTGGGGCAATCTTGATCTCTTCTGTTGGTCAGCATTACCCAGCCACGGCTAGGCTCCGTTTCTTCTGCACGAACAATACGGCTGAGTATGAAGCTTGTATCCTGGGTATGAACATGGCAATTGATCAGGGCGTCAAAGATTTGTTGATCATGGGAGATTCTGATTTAATTATCAAATAATCTCAAGGTGAATGGGAAACTCGGGACGTTAAACTCCTCCTTTACCGACAGCACGTGAATATTCTTGGCAAGCGATTTGCATCGATAGAGTTCAGGTATATCCCACGATGTCACAATGAACTAGCTGACGCACTTGCCACTCTAGCTTCAATGCTACCTTATCCGGGCAATGCCCATGTCAATCCCTTGGAAATCCAAATCAGGGAAAGCCACGGTTATTGTAATGCAATCGAAGAACGACCAAGCGTCAAGCCATGGTACTACGATATCAGGAGATTTTTGAAAACGCAAGAATACCTCGAACATGCTACTGGATATCAAAAGAGGACCATTAGGCGACATGCAAGTGGCTTCTTTTTGAGCGGCGAGGTCTTGTATAAAAGAACCCCGGATCTTAACCTCTTAAGGTGTGTAGATGTCGAAGAAGCAGGAAGAATGATGCACGAAGTACACGCATGAGTATGCGGGCCTCATACGAATGGGTATGTCTTAGCCAAGAAAATCCTTCGAGCAGGTTATTATTGGATGACAATGGAGAAAGATTGTTTCGGTTTTGTCCGAAAATGCCATCAATGTCAGGTACATGGAGATCTGATTTATGCACCTCCAACTGAGCTACATCCTATGTCAGCGCCGTGGCCATTTGTCGCTTGGGGAATGGATGTCATCGGCCCGATTGAGCTGAAAGCTTCGAGTGGGCACCGATTCATACTGGTCGCTATCGATTACTTCACAAAATGGGTCGAAGCCGTCACTCTCAAATCAGTCACTAAGAAAGCTGTGGTGGATTTTGTACACTCGAATTTTATTTGTCGTTTTGGTATACCTGCAACTATCATAACAGACAATGTTGTGAACTTGAATAGTCGTTTGATGGAAGAAATATGCGAGCAATTCAAAATAATGCATAGGAACTCCACCCCTTACCGGCCTAAAGCCAATAGTGCCGTGGGAGCAGCGAACAAAAACATTAAGAAGATTTTGAGAAAGACAATCCAGAGTTCTAGACAATGGCATGAACAATTACCGTTCGCCTTATTGGGATATCGCACTACAGTACGCACATCGGTAGGAGCAACCCCATACTTGCTAGTCTATGGGACCGAGGCTGTGATACCGGCAGTGTTAGAAATTCCTTCACTTCGTACGATTGTTGAAGCAGAGATTGAAGATAGCGAGTGGGTTAAGACTCGATTGGACCAATTAACTTTGATCGATGAAAAGCGAACGGCTGCGGTCTGTCACGGACAACTGTACCAACAAAGAATGGCTCGTGCTTACAACAAGAAAGTACGGCCAAGAAATTTCGAAGTAGGTCAGTTGGTTTTAAGACGCATTCATCCACATCACCAGGAAGTGAAAGGAAAATTTGCTCCTAATTGGAAGGGACCATACATCATCAGGAAGATACTGCCGAGAGGAGCATTATACTTGGGAGATATGGAAGGAAAAGATCCTGAGACAGCTGTGAATGCAGATGCTGTCAAAAGGTATTATGTCTAAATTTGCTTCGATGATGTCCTTACAAGTCGAAATGATTGGAGGCTTTTATTCCCGCTACCCAAACACTACCAACCCTTTTTGTAAACCCTTTAAGCCGGTTACCTTTCTTTGGCTACCCTCTTTGGAATCCAAATAAAAAAAAACCAAAAACAAAACAAAACAAAATAAAACAAAATTACCTAAACTACGTTCTGACTTGATTCTGAAAGAATACGTAGGCAACCTCTCCTGAGGTTCAGTCACACCAAACTAAAAATCCCAATTTCCCCAAAAAATGAAATTGGGGCAGATGATATTGTTGATTCGGTTTAGATCCGTCAAGATGATTCCAAAGTTGTAATTTTGTCCACAATTCTTGTTACCCAAACCGAGTACAAGTCCTTCAATATCGATTAGAAACTGAGAAAACATCGTTGTTGCGGTCCGAAGCTTCTGGAATGAAAAGAAATAAAATGAGAGAGTCTTATTGGTGAAAACCTTCAGGCACCATAAGATGATGGAAGTAGAGAAATACAAAATGAGAGAGCTTGTTGGTAAAAACTCGCAAAGAGTGCTATCCTGGCGATGGTAAGAAGAGAAACGAGAGAGGTCGATTGGCGAAAACCCGCAAAAGGCGCTATCAACCGAAAAAGGTGTTTCACCACAAGAGGTCCTGGCACGGCTCCTTAGCTCGGAAACATAGACCCATTTTGGTTCATAAGGAAATGGGAGTTTGTGACGATCAAGCATCTAGTCCGAGAGGCATGTCATGTTGTTTTAAAGTCAGCATATACCTCAGATAAGTCCTTCTTTTTCCCGAAAGGGACTCCTCTATCTTCGATACATTTTTTCCATTCTTCATCCATTTTTCTTTGAATCCCTTTCATTTTAACTTTGAATTCTGAAATTATTACAAATAAAGGTGACAGGGCCGTTTATACAGAATTACGCCTGGCAAAGAAGAAAAAACCAGCCTCAGTGGTGTATTGATACAATCCCCGATTGGATCGTAATGATCGATTGTTTCCAAAGAAACGGAGGTTAGGAAGAAAATGGAAATCAAAGGCTAAGGTCTTAGAAGAGACGAAATGAAACAGAAGGACAGAACCCACACAGAAAATCCTCGTGGAATCCCGAGGATGAACCCGGCCAGTTTGGAAAGAAGTCATCCCCAAAGACAATTGGTGGCAAAGTTCTCAATGGAACTGAGACAAGGATCAAGCAATGAAGCTAATCAAGGCCACAAAGTCAACCACTTTTTCAACTAATAAAATGTTCTTTGTTGAAAGCAGGTCTATTTAACTGTGCAAGGAGAAGGTGCGGCTTAAAGAAGTGAAATACGCAAGCATTTAAATGGCTCTGGAACAAGGAAAACACATAAAAAGGGAAGTTTCCTTTCAAAAGCTTTATCTTATGCATTTGTTGATGGTTAAAAAAAAAGAAAGAAAATACCTAAAAGAAGGCCCAAAAGGAAGAATAAAAGAAAAGAAAATGAAAACTCCAAAAAGAGAATCAAATCATGTTAGTCCAATATCCGTTTGGACCCCGGTCAGAAAACCGAGGGTCTCTCCGGCCAGAAAGCCGTGAGACATTGCTTTTGAATTCCGGCCAGAAAGACGTGAAAACTTTCCTTCAAAATCCCCGGTCAGAAAACCGAGGATCTCCCAGTTAGAAAACTGCGGAGCCATTTATTTTAACCCCGGCCAAAACACCGAGGGTCTTGCGGCCGAAAAACCGCTAGACATTGTTTGAATTCCGACCAGAAAGCCGTGAAACTCTCCTTCCGGGTCAGAAAACCGAGGATCTCCCAGTCAAAAAACTGCAGAGCCATTTATTTTAACCCCGGCCAAAAAACCGAGGGTTTTGCGGCCAAAAAAAACTGCAAGACATTTTTTGAATTCCAGCCAGAAAGCCGTGAAACTCTTCTTTCCGGTCAGAAAACCGAGGATCTCCCAGTCAGAAAACTGCGGAACCATTTATTTTAACCCCGGCCAAAAAACCGAGGGTCCGGCGGCCAAAAAAAAACGTTAGACATTGTTTGAATTCTAGCAAGAAAGCCGTGAAACTCTCCTTCCATGTCAAAAAACCGAGGATCTCCCAGTCAGAAAACTGCGGAGCCATTTATTTTAACCCCGGCCAAAAACCGAGGGTCTTGCGGCCAAAAACTGTTAGACATTGTTTGAATTCCGGCCAGAAAGCCATGAAACTCTTCTTCAAAATCCCGGCCAGTCAAAAAACTACGGAGCCATTTATTTTAACCCCGGCCAAAAAACCGAGGGTCTTGCGGCCAAAAAGCTGTTAGACATTGTTTGAATTCCAGCCAGAAAGCCGTGAAACTCTTCTTCCCGGTCAGAAAACCGAGGATCTCCAAGTCTGAAAACTATGGAGTTGTTTCTATTAAATCACGACCAAAAATCTAGATCTCCCGGTCAGAATACTGTGGAGCTGTTTCTTTTAAATCCCGGCCAGAAAACCGAGGATCTCCCGATCAGAAAACTATGGAGCATTTCTTTCAAAAATCTCGTCCATAAAATCGAGGATCTCCAGGTCAGAATACGGTGGAGCATTGTTTGAATTCCGACCAGAAAGCCGTGAAACTCTTCTTCAAAATCCCGGCCAGAAAGCCGTAGAATGTTTATTTGTGAAACTGTGATTTTCTTACTCAATACCAAAGAGTCTTTTTAATCACTTTCTGTGTCACAACTAACTCACGAAATTTTCCTAGCAAAAGCTGGGGCGGAAAAATTTCGTTCGTTTGTTTGTTTTGTTGTCTAAATAGGTTTGACCTCGGGACGCAAGGATCGAGATAACCTACGAGTAGAACATCAATCCTGCATGAAGAAAAGGAAGAAAAGAACCAAAGTAAAACGAGTCCAAATGTTGGAGTAAACAAAAGCGCGGATTGCTCAGAATCTGATTAAAGTAACAAGCTCCGCCGACTCCGTTTCACTCAATGTTACATAAATAAACAAGCACGTACAGCTCGTTGAGCATCAAGAATCAGATCGAGGTCTACTGCAAATCAGCTAAGATTCAAGATCAAGTTTTCAAGAGAATCATAGATAGGAATCTTGTAACTCCTAGTTTGATAGCATAGCTAGTTCAGCTTTAATTTCTCTTTTGGTGTAATAAGGAGGTCAGTAAGTAGTAAGCAGCAACAGCAGCAACGATAGCAACAGTAACAGCAAAGTGTCAGTCCACGTTAGTCCCAGCTACCAAAACTTCCCGAACTACATTGACCTGATTCCTGTTTAGCCCAGGATATGTAGGAGGTCTCTCGAAGCAAAGGCTCGGTCAAGATCTTTTTGAAATGCTTCATACGGAGTGCTCGGACGGGCAGAAATTCGCTCGTATTAGTTCATTATCTTTGCACGAAAACTCTTCGAGTTTACACGCAAAGAGGGGCAGCTGTGAGCACGTGATTTTTTCCCTACATGAGAATTACTCCCAAAAATTCAAAATAAAATATTTTTTATGTTATTTTTTCTCTTAATCGTTTGAGTCTGTGTGTGCGTGTTTATTTGTTAAGTTAAGAACATACAAAAATATATTGTTTTTGCCCTCTTAGGATTTAAGTTTACAATTAAGAGTAATCAGAAGGATTTGATGAAAATGGAAAATAACAAAAATATGTATTTTTGCGTTTAATGTTTAAAGTTTAGTTGTATGACATGATTTTAATTAAATGTGTTAGTTAACATGTTAATTGTTGTTCAAATGTTGATATTTGTGTAGTTTCATTTATTGATTTTACAAATTAATTAGGAATTTTGTTCAATTATAAAGAAGGGAAAGAATTTGGTAGGAAATTAAGAGAGAAATGCGAATAGGGCTTCAAATCTGGAGCCTAAAACACTCCCAGCCCAAACAGGTCGTTACCCAATCCAAGGCCCATGCATTGTCTTATGTAACGGCTGATTTGAACCGTTAGATTAAGTCAATCCAACGGCCAAGATCATTCATCCAAGCCCAATCCCATTTTACATTAAACGACACTGTTTAATTTAAGTAATTTGATCTGAGCCGTTGGATTCTTATGATCCAACGATTTACATTATTTGACTAATTTTAAACATACCAACACCCTCAAAACCCTTCACCTTCGTCCATCTCTCCCCTCAGCTCCTTCAGACCTCAGAGACCTCAAGCCGTCGCCAAGCCACCGTCCGCCGCCTGCCGGAAATCGCCTCACGGCGGTTCCGGTAGGCCAAACCTCCCCAAATTAACACCATGGTACCTCCAAGATCCCCTCTTTCAAATCCCGAGCACGGTTAACCTCAAATCACCCTGGGTCACCTCGAATCTTCGTTTGAAGATTCGAGCAAAACTTGAATCCACTCCGACCAAGCCCAAACTCACACCTTATTGTCCCTTAGCCTCCCTCTCACCTTAATCAACTTTATTTTGGTTCGAACCTAGCCCTAACTATTCGAACCCCAAATCAAGATTTCAAGAACCCTAAAAATTTGAACTTTGGGTCTTTGTTTAAATTCAAAAGAAATTGAAGGCTACTAGAAATTAATTGGGATGTTTTCACTTGAAAACATCTCAATTAAAGTCCATTAGATTCCAAAATTCAAGTCCAAGCTCAAACGGCCCAGATTGTGTTTTTGATTTTTTCACTTCGAGGTATTCTTTCTTCTCTTTTCTCCTATCTTTGTTTTCTTATTAGTTTTAATTCGCGTTTGTTATTTTACCCTTCTCGATTTTCTGCCTCCCTCCCTCAAAGACCCTTTATTTGTTCAATTATTTTTCTATTTCGCGTATTGGATTGTGTATGTTGTAGGATAGATATTCACTTCGATTAGGGTCATCGAATAATTAGATTCGTATTTCTTCTATTTTTGTCCGAAAACCATGAATTAGTGGTATTATTCGTCGATTTGTTGTTTGTCGATTCTCACGTGTTGTGATCGATTTAACGAATGTCGTCGTTTAAATTCGCGAAATTGTTGTTTGAAATCCCGGGCAGTGGGTCATTGCTGTTTGAATTGAATTGATTTGATATTTTGTGTTTGTTGGTTGATGTTAGTTGTTTGAGTTAGCTACTGAGTTGGTTATAGCTGTATAATTCTTATTAGTATTAATCAAGTATTGGTCATATTTCAGTTGATTTCTTTACATCTTTTTTTCGGTTTAAGATACAGAACAGAATAAGGGATTTAAGGTTTGGGATTTAAAAATTTATGAAAAATGTGAGTTGGTCTGTCAGTTTGGGAATCTCAGATTAATTAAGAAGGAGTTTTGAGTTGTTTTAGCCCCTTTTGCTAGTGGAAAACCAGAAGTAACGTGTGATTCAAAGGAAATGAATTAAAATTTCAGGTTGCCCATACCAATTTAGTTTAATAATGAAAAAGTGGTTTTTGTAGTGGGTTATGATAAAAGAACATGCGGCTATTAGGCTGGAAAGTGGAAAACACAGAGGGAAGAACATGGCCCTTTTGATTTAAAACAGAAGGAAAAGGGTTTGCAAGGCTGGCTTTCAGCCTGTTTATATAGGACTGAAAAAACAGACACTCAGGACATAGATACACACATTGAGAACCTTGAAAACAGGCACATTCACACTCTAAAAGAAACAGATTATTGAGAGCAAAAAACAGATACTAATTTGAACCAGTTTTCTCCTCTTTTAGAAGATCAGTACAATAGTGTGTGAGTTTGACAATCCTATCGCTTACACCACTGTTACATTGGTTTAAGATCAGAATCAAAACTTTAAGTCCTTCTCTGTTCTTTTCCATATTTGAGGTTTCAAGTAATCCGAAGGTTCTTCTTTTGCACTATTGGTTTTCACTTTGCGGCTGTTGCCTTCGATTACTTGTTTGAGTTAAACCATTCCCTGGAATTTTCTATTGTTTTGCTGCTGTTTCTACTGGGCTTTTATTGAGATTTTTTGCTACTGGTATTGCTGTTCCGTAGCTGTTATTGTTGGGTCTCTGCCACTGACTCCCTTTTTGCTCTTAAATTCCAGGTATATTCTTGTAACCATATTGGCCGAGAACAATTGAAAATTGACAAAGGAAATTGATATAAAGATATTGAAGCAGAATAGTTTACTTTTCTTTGCCTTTTGTTCAGTTTTTGTTCTATGATTTAGTAGTGTGGTTTTACTGTATCTTGTTATATAATTGGAATTGATTTGAGTTTAAGTTTGTAGATAGTTTTGTAACTAGAACTTGAAGAAACTCATATATTAGGCCTTTAGCTTTATTTGATTTCCCTAAATGATGAAGTATTTAGGATTGTTAAATGATTTATGTCTTTGATATTTTAAGTAATGCACCCTAGTTTACAATTCGTGTCAGTTTACTCAATATCTTACCGGATTCCATCATTGGACCACTATGTGTGAGTATGTTAGTCCTCTAGTATTCGCGCACGAACTAATCTAGAGTTTTAATTTAGGAGAATAACTGATTTCTTTCATATGTATGTAGGGGCCGCTCCATGTTTACATGTTAGATTAGATTTAAATGTTTGAGTGGATATTTCATCTCGAATTTGGCAATCTACAGATTATGCATTTGAGTATTTAAATGAAGATTAACAACTGATTGGCTAAACATAGTGGGTTTTGGATTTTTTAAGATAGACGCTAGAATTTCAATAAGGGGTTTTAAGATTACCATTAGGTATTCTATTGCGTTAGCCAAGTAAAAAAAAGGAAAAAAAAAATAAAAAAATAAATAAATTGGGACACACCATATTATGGATAATCTTATGCCAAGTAATGAACCATGATGAAATACTCACATCCGGCATAGTTGATTAAATTTTTTACTAGTTTACACTTTATTTTAGGCAATCTTTGATCCTAAGTCAACAAACCGCAAAAATAAGATGTCATTTTGTATAGGGTTTAATTGGAAATAACCTTAAGGGATATACTCTTAAATAAATTATTTTTTTTTTGCCTAGTCTAACAATTGTTTTAATTGGCATAGTTTGAAGTAAGTAATCCGGACACATTTTTGATTTACTTATTTGTCAAAAGTCCGCGTCTATGTTATAATTAGTTTTTCTTTTGGTACAGTTTCAAATTAATAGAGCGGATTAAAGTTTAACTAAAGCATATAATTTATTAAACATGTATGAAATCAGGTATTTTTAGTCATTTATAATAATTGAAGCGACCGTGCTAGAACCACGGGATCCGGGGTTGCCTAACACCTTCCCTCGGGTCAACAGAATTCCTTACTTAGAATTTCTGGTTCGCAGACTTCATTTGGAAAGTCGTAAATTTCCTCGATTTGGGATTTAAATAAATCGGTGACTTGGAACACCATATTTTATTCCAAGTGGCGACTCTGAATTAAATAAATAATCCCATTTCGAATATTGTCACTTAAATTGGAAAAATCTCCCTTGCGCATCTACCCCCCCGGGGTAGTGGGCGCGCCAAAAGGAGGTGTGACTGTGCTGATGCTACACTTTTATGTTTTTTGCACAGATCACAACGTTGGAGCAGATGTCGAACAACAACAACAATAGGATTTTCTAGAAGTTGTCTTCAGTCCAGGGACTCTCGAGGTAGCCTAGCCGGCGTTCGCAGGCCGAAGTCCCTATCCCTTATTTCAGTTTGTTTTCATTGTACCAAAATAGACTTATGTATTTTGTTTCATTCAGACTTGGTTGTAGTACTCTATAGTAGTCTGTGAGCTAGCGACACTAGAATTTGGGGTAGTGTTATGTTAAGTGTTTTTCCGCATTCTGATTTCTTCTTTATTGAATTTTTTAAAATGTTTCCAAAATGTTTAATTATTCTAGTATATTCTGTTGTTAAGGTTCGGCTGGCCTAGCTTCGATAGTAGGCGCCATCACGACTCCCGATGGTGGAAAATCTAGGTCGTGGCATTGAAGCTGTAAATGTAAATTGAAGAAATGAAGCTTAGCTTACTGATCATCTTTTCATTTTAATCGATATAGGACTTAGTTAGATATATTTATATTCATTAGGGATAACTCCAATATGTAGTAGACTGTATGGATTGTGAATATTTGAACTCTATACTTCCATGATCTACCACAGTAGAAGTAGTTTAACGAAAATATATTACGTAATAGGTATATGAATCAACTTAATACTTGTTTAAAAATATTTGAATTATGTATTAGTAGTATTAATTTCTCAGGTCATGTAATCTTAACAACTAACAATATTACGGATAAACTAATAGATGAAAAGGTGAAAAGTAATTACTGAATTTAGGTATCATATTATGAGCTTGAAATTGTGTATGATAGTATCATGTCTTCTAAAAAGTAGTAGATTAAATATAAGTGAATGATTTAGTTAAAATTTGCAAGTTATAGCTGTTTCATTTGAAATCGAAATACGAATTAATATCTAAAATTTAAAATCACTTTGGTATTACTTTTGCGATGATATTTTACTTCTGAAGATAAGTTCAATTGTGACTGTAATTAATTTTAGTTTAAAGTAATTAGTGTTTAAAAAATAATTTGAAATGCTGTAGTAAAACAGTCTTAATAATACAATATTAATCTGCTTTGACTTCGAAATCTCATTGGTAAATAAAGGAAGATCTTCTGATAGCTAAATAACTAAATCAGTTTGAATTTATCTTACAATTGTATATGATCTCAAAAGTGAGGTAAAAGAAATGTCTTCTGTTATGAGTTACTTTGAGTAAATGCTCTAATGAAAGGCCCAAATTCAGTAAGTATGGTATTTATACATGGACCTGATCATATGATACTGAAAATAAACTGTTTTGGGCCACAGGGCCCATTATTTGTGCATAGCCCAAGATTCAGACTTCAGCTGAATTTAAATTGGACCATGGTCTGCAGTCAAGCCCAATAAGAATTAAAGCCTAGACACTTATGAGTTTATGACCCAAAAATGCAAAATTATTAGGTAATGATAACAGCTACGATTTTTTATTTGTTATTAGAGATAAAACAAGTAGAAAATATAGTATACTTTAGGTATGACCTTTAATAAAATGAGATGAGCCTCGCTACTTTAAATATACAACTGCTGGGCCCTCACGTAAATATTATAAAAATCTTTGATTTGGAAGGACCGTTTAGCAAATTTCACGCTCTTTCCCAAAAATTAACAAAGACGTAGATACTTTAGGTACGATTTGTTATAATATTACCTTCCTAATACGGGTGCACATTTATGTGACCCTAATCCAAATCTCAACGAAGTCGAAATATATTTAAAACCACAGGCGTACTGGTACGATGCGGTCCAAAATATATTTTCACGACATTGCAATTCTTGTAAAAAATTAAATAATAAAACGGAATATTAATGCACATAAAAAGGGAACATATATATAAATCAGATAGAAATAAATACAAGAGTTGAGCGACCATGCTAGAACCACGAAATTCGGGAGTGCCTAACACCTTCTCGCGGATTAACAGAATTCCTTATCTAGATTTTTAGTTTGCGGACTATTAACAGAGTCAATCTTTCCTCGGTTCGGGATTCAACTGGTGACGTGGGACACCATTAATCTCCCAAGTGACAACTCTGAAATTTAATAAATCAATCATGTTCCAACTGTCCTTAAATTGGAAAAACTCCTTCTTTTTTATTATATCCCTTTCCGGAGTGTAGTGAATAGGCTTCCATGAAACAAGGAGGTGTGAAAGGGTGTAAAATTTATTTATATGTAAAATACAGTATAATGCTGCGCTTTATGCATTTGAATTATTGTTATGTCTATTAACCGAAAAAAACTTATTGATGGGCCCAACAACGAACAAAACACAGTATAATACTACGCTTCTCCAAAATGCAATATTATACTGCATTTTATGCATTTGAATGTTATGACTGTGCAAAAGAAGGTACGCCAAACATAAAAGCAAAATGCAGTATAATACTGCGCTTTCCTAAAATGCAGTATTATACCGTATTTTAGTTAGAAAGATAAACTTTTGTTAACTGTATAAATGTATTTTGAGTCACAAAACTCATTATTTTGGTTTTGGTAAGTACTTCAGTTTATTTAGTCAAAGTACTCTAATTAATAATGTGAAGAATTAACCTAATGGTTGCTCACCCTACCGCATAAGGAAAAGCCTCCCAAAAATATATAGTTGTGTCAAACTCCACGTCTAGAATCGAAGGTGGATGTAATATATTAGTACTTCAAGTGCCCGTTATTTATTCAAAATTATGGTTGTCGAACAGGACGTTTCAACCCAGCACATACAGTCCTAGCCCGCCCACTTAGTTATAAACGAGATGGGCCTATATTCAATAGGACACGGGATGGGACGGGCTGCCCATTTTGTCCCGTCTATCCCGTCTTGTCATGTCTGCATGTCCCGCTAGCCCGCGTTAATTTTATTTATTTATTTTGAAAAAAAGTTGTTGGGCCAACAACATTCTTTGCAAAATTAGCTGTTGCCATCGGCTATAAACGTATTTCATTTGTGTGTTTAGTTTTTGTGTTAACTTTCTAATTCAATTTCGTATTTAATCTATAAAGGTGCCTGCGTTGATTAGGTGCTCTTTAAAAGACTTGTGTTTGTAGGTGGAATTTGAAAGTTCTATTAATAAAATGAAAGGCTTTAAGCCTTAAACAACTTTTATGAATCGTCTTACACACTTACTTAGTTACTTTATGGCTTGAAATTATATTAAATAAATTACAAGTTTATTATAATTACAAAAGTATTTCGTTACAAGTCTTTTATTTAATTTTTATAATTCTTTATTTAGTTCTTTAAAATTTATAAGTTATAAGTTTATTATATAAGTCAAAAAATTAGTTGTTGCAAACTTTAAAAACTTATTTGTGTACTTTAAAAAAATAACCGTTGTTATCTATAACAAATTAGCCAGTGCCAAGTCACGACCCTAGTTCACCAATCATAAACCTGTTATGACGGCACCCAGTCTTCGCGACTAGGTAAGCCTAACGCAATGTGGAATGTACAACTCTTATAAACAATAGTTAAGATAATAGCGGAATGACATAAAAGAAATGTAATAGGTGTCGCTCGACACATACACTTTACCAAATACCAGAATATACAACTACCAAGACCCGGAAACTCACGGGCAACACAGACTAAGAGAGTATAACTGTGGCTCTATACATCAAGAGTATCTATACAACTGAAATAAAGGAATAACTGACATCACTAAGAAATAATAGAAGAAGACCCTTCAGATCTGCGGACGTAGCAAATTCATACCTCGAGTCTCTTGAAAATACTCCTAAGTCACCGATAGTGCGTCCGATCGGATGGACCTGGATCTGTACAACAAAAGTGTGTAGAAGAGTAGCATGAGTACACCACGGCGGTACTCAGTAACTGCCAAGCCTAACCTCAATAGAGTAGTGACGAGAAAGGTTAGGGCCCTATCGAGAATGACAGAAATAATGATAATAATATCGAACAGTGCAAGATAGGAACAAATCTGAAATAACAGCAAAACGAGATAAAACTACAAGTCATCTACAGTTAAGCTAACAAAGATAGATCAACACAACAAGTACAAATCAATAATTCAGGATCTCCGGGAATTGAACCTAAGTTTTAACCAAAACTTCCGAAACCTACATACTATCAAACACCCGACCAAACGATGTCCGAATGACATAAAAATTTGCCGACATATCAAAAATCACCTAAAAAAGCTAGTGGAACTGTCAGAACTCAGTTCCGACCCCCGGATCAAAATTTGACCTATCAACCGAATTTTCAAAAATATCAAACTTCGGCATTTCAAGCCTAAATGAGCTAAGGACCTCCAAAATGCATTATGAACATTTCCCAATCCCGAAATAAACTAACTGAGCTAACGAAACCATCAAATTTTTGTTCTGAGGTCATCTTAACACTATTTCGAATACGGGCCATTTTTCAACTATAAAGCTCTCATTTAGGGAATAAGTGTCCCAAAATACTCCGAATTCTAGAACCGAACATCCCGGCAAACCACAATGGCAAAAAAGTGCTTAGGGAAAACAGTTAATTGGAGATCGGGCATAAATTTCCCACACTTAAACATTCATTCGTCCTCGAATGAGCATAAAAAACATACCTGAAGCAGTAGAGAGATGAGGTTACTAGCTGCGCATATCCTGATCGGTCTCCCAAGTTGCCTCCTCGGGTGGCTGACCCAGGCACTGGACCTTCACCGAAGCGATGTTCTTTGACCTCAACTTTCTGATTTGCTTGTCCAAAATGGCCACTGGATCCTCGACATAAGATAGATCCTTGTCCAGCTGAACAGATCTGAAATCCAACATGTGCGATGGGTCAGCATGGTATATTCGGAGCAGAGAGACATAAAATACTGGATGGACTCCGGCTAGGCTGGGAGGTAAGGCCAACTCATAAGTAACCTCTCCAACTCGCCTCAAAATCTCAAAAGGCCCAATAAATCTCGGACTCAGCTTCCCTTTCTTCCCAAATCTCATGACGCCCTTCATGGGTAAGACCCAAAGTAGAACCCGCTCGCCAACCATAAATGGCACATCGCGAACCTTCTTGTCCGCATAACTCTTCTGTCTAGACTGGGCCGCAAGGAGTCTATCCTGAATCACCTTGACCTTGTCCATTGCATCTTGGACCATCTTAGTACCTAGCAACCTGGCCTCGCCCGGCTCGAACCAACCCACTGGGGACCTGTACCTCCTACCATATAGGGCCTCATACGGCACCATCTAAAGGCTGGACTGATAGTTGTTGTTATAAGAAAACTCCGCCAGCAGCAAGAAATGATCCCATGAACCTCTAAACTCAATCACGCATGCACTGAGCATATCTTCCAAAACCTGAATAGTGCGCTTAGACTGTCCATCTGTCTGGGGGTGAAATGTTGTGCTCAGCTCCACTCGAGTACCTAACTCCTGATGCACAGCTCTCCAGAACCGTGAAGTAAATTGAGTGCCTCTGTCTGAAATGATGGAAACTGGAATACCATGCAATCGGACTATCTCCCAGATATAGATCTCCGCCAACCGCTCCGATAAGTAAGTAGTGCACACAGGTATGAAATGGGCGAACTTGGTCAGCCGATCCACAATGACCCAAATAGAATCAAACTTCCTCACAGTCCGTGGAAGTCCGGATACGAAGTCTATGGTGATGCACTCCCATTTCCACTCTGGGATCTTAATCTGCTGCAATAACCCACTCGGACGCTTATGCTCATACTTCACCTGCTGGTAGTTGAGGCATATAGAAACATAGTCACCTATATCCTTCTTCATCCGCCTCCACCAATAGTGTTGCCTCAAGTCCTGGTACATCTTTGCGACACTCAGATGGATGGAATACCGTGAACTATGGGCCTCAGCTAGAATGAACTCTCGAAGATCATCTACATTGGGCACACAAATATGGCCTTGCAACCTCCATCACTCTGTCATCCTTGATGGTAACATCTCGAGCATCACCACGCCGAACCTTCTCCTGAATATCCAAAAAATAAGGGTCATCAATCTGTCGCTCTCTGATGAGATCAAATGGAGAAGACCGAGAAACCACACAAGCCAGAACCCGGCTGGGCTCCGAAAGATCCAATCTAACGAACTGCCTAGCCAAATCCTGAACATCCATCGCCACAGGTCTCTCCGAAGCTGGTAGATATGCCAAACTCCCCAAACTCTCCACCCGGCGACTCAAGGCATTGGCAACTACATTGGCCTTGCCCGGGTGATAAAGAATAGTAATATCATAGTCCTTCAACAGCTCCAACCACCTTCTCTGACACATGTTTAGGTCCTTATGCTTAAGCAAGTGCTACAAACTCCGATGATCGGTGTAAATCTCACAAGGAACACTATATAAATAATGACGCCAAATCTTCAAGACGTGAACAATGGCAGCTAGCTCAAGATCGTGGACAGGGTAGTTCTTTTCATGCACCTTCAGTTGTCGGGATGCGTAGGCGATCACACTACAGTCCTGCATCAATACTGCTCCGAGTCCAACCCGTGAGCCATCACAATTAAATGCATAGGACCCTGAATAGGTAGGCAACATCAAGATAGGGGCCAAAGTCAAAGCTGTCTTGAGCTTTTGAAAGCTTACCTCACACTTCTGTCCACTGAAAAGGTTCACCCTTTTGGGTTAATCTGGTCATAGGTGTTGCGATCGAAGAGAACCCCTCCACAAAACGACAGTAATAACCCGCCAAACCAAGGAAGCTACGAATCTCAATTGCTGAGGAGGGCCTGGGCCAACCCTGCACGACCTCCACCTTCCTCGGATCCAGTCGAATACCTTCGTTCGACACCACGTGGCCTACAAATTCCACCGAACTTAGCCAAAACTCACATTTAGAGAACTTTTCATATAATTGCTTCTCCCTCAGAGTCTGAAGCACTCTCCTCAGGTGCTGCTCGTGCTCTTCCCGATTCTAGGAATATACCAAAATATCATCAATGAAAACAATCACGAACGAGTCAAGATATGGCCTGAATATACTGTGAATCAAATGCATGAAAGCTGCTGGGGCATTAGTCAGCCCGAAAGACATAACGAGGAACTCGTAGTGGCCATACCGAGTCCTGATGGCAATCTTTCGGATATCTAGCTCCTAAATCTTCAGCTGATGATAACAAGAGCAGAAATCAATCTTGCAGAACACATGTGCGCCCTGTAGCTGATCAAATAAGTCATCAATACGTGGCAAAGGATACCGGTTCTTCACTGTAACTTTCTTCGACTGGCGGTAGTCAATGCACATACGCATAGAACCATCATTCTTCTTCACAAACAACACCGGAGCACCCCAAGGTTAAACACTGGGACGAATGAAACCCTTACCCAACAACTCCTGTAACTGATCCTTTAACTCCTTCAACTCATGAGGAGCCATTCGGTACGGAGGAATAGAAATGGGCTGAGTGCCTAGCAATAAGTTAATACAAAAATCGATATCTCTATCGGGCGGCATGCTCGGGAGATCAGCTGGAAACATTTCAGAGAAATCGCGTACCACTGGGACTGAATCAACAAAAGGAGTGTCAACACTGACATCCCTCACATAATCTAGATAAGTAGCACACCCCTTCTCAGCCATAAACTGAGCTTTGAGAAAGGAAATATCATGGCTGGGTGTGTGATCTAGAGTACCACTCCACTCAATACGTGGAATGCCTGGCAAAGCCAGCGTCACGGTCTTGGCGTGACAATCAAGAATAGCATGATGGGGAGAAAACCATTCCATGCCCAGAATAATATCGAAATCAACCATACCGAGCAATAAAAGATCAGCTCTGGTCTCAAAACCACAAATAGTGACAAAACGTAATCGATCCAAAGAGTCCACAACCAAAGAATCTCCTACCGGAGTAGAAACATAAACGAGGGCACTCAAACAATCCCAAGGCACACCCAGATGTGAAGCAAAATAAGAGGACATATATGGAAAAGTAGAACCAGGTCGAATAGAACCGATTCCTCTCGGTGACTAACCAAGATAATACATGTGATAACAAAATCAGAGGCGATAGCTGCGGCGCGACCAAGAATAGCATAAAATCTGGCTTGACCCCTCGCTCGAGAGCGGCCTCTATCACCCCGATCCCTGGCCATGGCTGGCTGGGCAGGTGGGGTGGAAGTTGGAGCTGGAACAATACCTTGCTGCCCCTGTGAACTCTACTGAGGCTGTGAAGTCTGTGGAAGCACTCCTCTCCTATGCTTGGGTCACTCCCTAACCAGATGGCAAGTATCCCCGCACTCATAACAAGCCTTGGAGGATGCGATGGCTGTGACTAACTGGTCCCGCTCCCGCTGGACTGACCCCTGGAGGCACCCCGCATTGGAGGCGCACTGGAAACCGGGGGAGCATTGTAAGGCTCCTAAGGTGCTGGAGGAGCTGGAGTACCACCAGCTGCTGGCAATGCTGAATGAACAGGACGACCGAAATAAACCCTGCAAAATTGACTGGCTGCTGTAGTTCGGGCACCAGAGAAATGACCCGACTCACGAGACCTCTTGGCCTCCCTCTCTCCTTGCTCTCTAGTGAGCATACCCTCAATCCGTCTGGCAATACTCACCGCCTGCTGATACGGCACATCCGTCTCCAGCTCTCTAGCCATGCTGGACTGGATAGGCGGAATTAGACCCTCAATAAACCTCCGCAAACTCTCTCGGACTGTGGCGACCAAAGCCGGTGCATGTTTGGTTAACCGGGTAAAACTAATGGAATACTCAGATACTGACATAGAGCTCTGGCGCAACCGCTCAAACTCAACTCTCCAAGCATCCCAAAGGCTTTGGGGAACAAACTCCCTAAAAAACATATCAGAAAACTGTGTCCAAGTCAATGAGGCAGACTCGTTTGGACTATCCAACTCATATGTGCGCCACCAATCATAAGCGGCCCCTCGAAGGTGAGAAGTAGTAAAGGAAACCCCACTGGTCTCCACTATACCCATAGTACGGAGGATGCGATGAAACTCCTCCAGAAATCCCAAGGCATCATCTGAAGCCAAGCCACTGAACACTGGGGATCATATTTCTTGAACCTCTCCAACCTACGCTGCTCGTCCTCGGAGGCAGCTGATCCACCTCTGGGCTGTACTGGTGCTGCAGGCGGCATAGGAATAACCTCGGGAACCTGCTCCACGGGCACTCGCTGCTCTGGAGAGTGGGCTGTGGGATTCTGGGCCCCTCCCCCGGCCTGAGATGTAGCTGCAGTGAGAGGAAGCAACCCTGCCTTAGCGAGAGTAGTGTACATGCTCATAAACTGGGGTAGAGTCTACTGGAGTGTTGGAGTCATAGTAGATGTAGTAGGTGTACCAGGGGTGCCTATGCTCCAACCTGATCCACCGGTGGTGCCTCAACGGCTACACGCGCTGGTATTGTGGCTGCACCTCGGGCGTGTCCTCGACCTCTACCCCGACCCTGGCCCTGGCCTCTGGCGGTGGCAACAGGGGATGTGGGTGCCTGATCCTCATGAGTAGCACGTGTCCTCGCCATTTGTGAGAGAATAGAAGACAGAAGTTTAGATTTGGTGTCAAAATATCGCACGATAAGGAATTCAAAAGAAATGAAGAGTTTCCTAAACAGTTACATAGCCCGTCGTAGATAAATACGGACGTCTCCGTATCGATCCGTGAGGCTTTAAATAACCGGCATGTGTCCCATGACTCCTATAAACCTAGAGGTCTGATACCAAATTGTCACGACCCTAGTTCACCAATCGTGAACCTGTCATGACGGCACCCAGTCTTCACGACTAGGTAAGCCTAATGCAATGCAGAATGTACAACTCTTATGAACAATAGTTAAGATAACAGCGGAATGACATAAAAGAAATGTATAAGATAATAGCGGAATGACATAAAAGAAATGTAATAGGTACCGCTCGACACATACACTTTACCAAATACTAGAACAAACAACTACCAAGACCCGAAAACTCACGGGAAACACAGACTAAGAGAGTATAACTGTGGCTCTATACATCAAGAGTATCTATACAACCGAAATAAAGGAATAACTGACATCACTAAGAAAGAATAGAAGAAGACCCTCCAAATCTGTGGACGTAGCAGATTCATACCTCGAGTCTCCTGAAAATGCTCTTAAGTTACTGGTAGTGCGTCAGATCGGATGGACCTGGATCTGCACAATAAAAGTGTGCAGAAGAGTAGCATGAGTACACCACGACGGTACTTAGTAAGTGCCAAGCCTAACCTCGATGGAGTAGTGACGAGGAAGGTGAGGGCCCTACCGAGAATAATAGAAATAATGATAATAATATTGAACAGTGCGAGATAGGAACAAATCTGAAATAATAGCAAAACGAGATAAAACTACAAGTTTTCTACAGTTAAGCTAACAAAGAGAGATCAACACAACAACTACAAATCAATAATTCAGGATCTCTGGGAATTGAACCCGCAGTCCATTTAACTTAGCAACTTGGACTGAACCGAAATCCAACACGTGCATGGGTCACCATGATATCTCCGGAGCATAGAAACATGAAATATCGGATGGACTCCGGCTAGGCTGGGAGGTAAGGCCAGCTCATAAGTAACCTCTCCAACTCGCCTCAAAATCTCAAAAGGCCCACTAAATCTCGGACTCAGCTTCCCTTTCTTCCCAAATCTCATGACGCCCTTCATGGGTAAGACCCAAAGTTGAACCCGCTCGCCAACCATAAATGCCACATCGCGAACCTTCTTGTCCGCATAACTCTTTTGTCTAGACTGGGCTGCACGAAGTCTGTCCGGAATCACCTTGACCTTGTCCATTGCATCCTAAACCATCTCAGTACCTAGCAGTCTGGCCTCGCCCGGCTCGAACCAACCCACTAGGGACCTGTACCTCCTACCATATAGGGCCTCATACGACACCATCTAAAGGCTGGAATGATAGTTGTTGTTATAAGAAAACTCCGCCAGCAGCAAGAAATGATCCCATGAACCTCTAAACTCAATCACGCATGCACTGAGCATATCTTCCAAAACCTGAATAGTGCGCTTAGACTGTCCATCTGTCTGGGGGTGAAATGTTGTGCTCAGCTCCACTCGAGTACCTAACTCCTGATGCACAGCTCTCCAGAACCGTGAGGTAAATTGAGTGCCTCTATCTGAAATGATGGAAACTGGAATACCATGCAATCGGACTATCTCCCAGATATAGATCTCCGCCAACCGCTCCGATAAGTAAGTAGTGCACACAGGTATGAAATGGGCGAACTTGGTCAGCCGATCCACAATGACCCAAATAGAATCAAACTTCCTCACAGTCCGTGGAAGTCCAGATACGAAGTCTATGGTGATGCGCTCCCACTTCCACTCTGGGATATCAATCTGCTGCAATAACCCACCCGGACGCTGATGCTCATACTTCACCTGCTGGCAGTTGAGGAACCTAGAAACATAGTCAACTATATCCTTCTTCATCCGCCTCCACCAATAGTGCTGCCTCAAGTCCTGGTACATCTTTGCGGCACTCAGATGGATGGAATACCGTGAACTATGGGCCTCAACTAGAATCAACTCTCGAAGATCATCTACATTGGGCACACAAATATGCCCTTGCAACCTCATCACTCTGTCATCCTTGATGGTAACATCTCGAGCATCACCACGCCGAACCTTCTCCTGAATATCCAGAAAATAAGGGTCATCAATCTGTCGCTCTCTGATGCGATCAAATGGAGAAGACCGAGAAACCACACAGGCCAGAACCCGGCTGGGCTCTGAAATATCCAATCTAATAAACTATCTGGCCAAAGCCTGAACATCCATCGCCATAGGTCTCTCCGAAGCTGGTAGATATGCCAAACTTCCCAAACTCTCCGCTCGGCGACTCAAGGCATCGACAACCACATTGGCGTTGCCCGGGTGATAAAGAATAGTAATATCATAGTCCTTTAATAACTCCAACCATCTCCTCAGACGCATGTTCAGGTCTTTCTGCTTATGCAAGTGCTACAAACTCCGATGATCAGTGTAAATCTCACAAGGAACACTATATAAATAATGACGCCAAATCTTCAAGACGTGAACAATGGCAGCTAGCTCAAGATCGTGGACGGGGTAGTTCTTTTCATGTACCTTCAGCTGTCGAGATGCGTATGCAATCACCCTACTGTCCTGCATCAATACTGCACCAAGTCCAACTCGTGAGGCATCACAATATACTGTATAGGACCCCGAACTGGTAGGCAACATCAAGATAGGGGCCGAAGTCAAAGCTGTCTTGAGCTTTTGAAAGCTTACCTCACACTTCTGTCCACTGAAAAGGGGCACCCTTTTGGGTTAATCTGGTCATAGGTGTTGCGATCGAAGAGAACCCCTCCACAAAACGACAGTAATAACCCGCCAAACCAAGGAAGCTACGAATCTCAATAGCTGAGGAGGGCCTGGGCCAACCCTGCACGACCTCCACCTTCCTCGGATCCAGTCGAATACCTTCGCTCGACACCACGTGGCCTACAAATTCCACCGAACTTAGCCAAAACTCACATTTAGAGAACTTTGCATATAATTGCTTCTCCCTCAGAGTCTGAAGCACTCTCCTCAGGTGTTGCTCATGCTCTTCCCGACTCCGGGAATATACCAGAATATCATCAATGAAAACAATCACGAACGAGTCAAGATATGGCTCGAATACATTGTGCATCAAATGCATGAAAGCTGTTGGGGCATTAGTCAGCCCGAAAGACATAACGAGGAACTCGTAGTGGCCGTACCGAGTCCTGATGGCAGTCTTTCGGATATCTAGCTCCTGAATCTTCAGCTGATGATAACAAGAGCACAAATCAATCTTGCAGAACACATGTGCACCATGTAGCTGATCAAATAAGTCATCAATACGTGGCAAAGGATACCGGTTCTTCACTGTAACTTTGTTCGACTGGCGATAGTCAATGCACATACGTATAGAACCATCATTCTTCTTCACAAACAACACCGGAGCACCCCAAGGTAAAACACTGGGACGAATGAAACCCTTACCCAAAAACTCCTGTAACTGATCCTTTAACTCCTTCAACTCATGAGGAGCCATTCGGTACGGAGGAATAGAAATGGGCTGAGTGCCTAGCAATAAGTCAATACAAAAATCGATATCTCTATCGGGCGGCATGCTCGGGAGATCAGCTGGAAACATTTCAGAGAAATCGCGTACCACTAGGACTGAATCAACAAAAGGAGTGTCAACACTGACATCCCTCACATAAGCTAGATAAGCAGCACACCCCTTCTCAGCCATAAACTGAGCTTTCAGAAAGGAAATATGATGGATGGGTGTGTGATCTAGAGTACCACTCCACTCAATACGTGGAATGCCTGGCAAAGCCAGCGTCACGGTCTTGGCGTGACAATCAAGAATAGCATGATGGGGAGAAAACCATTCCATGCCCAGAATAATATCGAAATCAACCATACCGAGCAATAAAAGATCAGCTCTGGTCTCAAAACCACAAATAGTGACAAAACATAATCGATACAAAGAGTCCACAACCAAAGAATCTCCTACCGGAGTAGAAACATAAACGAGGGCACTCAAACAATCCCAAGGCACACCCAGATGTGAAGCAAAATAAGAGGACATATATGGAAAAGTAGAACCAGGTCGAATAGAACCGATTCGTCTCGGTGTCTAACCAAGATAATACATGTGATAACAAAATCAGAGGCGATAGCTGCGGCGCGACCAGGAATAGCATAAAATCTGGCTTGACCCCTCGCTCGAGAGCGGCCTCTATCACCCCGATCCCTGGCCATGGCTGGCTGGGCAGGTGGGGTGGAAGTTGGAGCTGGAACAATACCTTGCTGCCCCTGTGAACTCTACTGAGGCTGTGAAGTCTGTGGAAGCACTCCTCTCCTACGCTTGGGTCACTCCCTAACCAGATGACAAGTATCCCCGCACTCATAACAAGCCTTGGAGGATGCGATGGCTGTGACTAACTGGTCCCGCTCCCGCTGGACTGACCCCTGGAGGCACCCCGCATTGGAGGCGCACTGGAAACCGGGGGAGCATTGTAAGGCTCCTAAGGTGCTGGAGGAGCTGGAGTACCACCAGCTGCTGGCAATGCTGAATGAACAGGACGACCGAAATAAACCCTGCAAAATTGACTGGCTGCTGTAGTTCGGGCACCAGAGAAATGACCCGACTCACGAGACCTCTTGGCCTCCCTCTCTCCTTGCTCTCTAGTGAGCATACCCTCAATCCGTCTGGCAATACTCACCGCCTGCTGATACGGCACATCCGTCTCTAGCTCTCTAGCCATGCTGGACTGGATAGGCGGAATAAGACCCTCAATAAACCTCCGCACACTCTCTCGGACTGTGGCGACCAAAGCCGGTGCATGTTTGGCTAACCGGGTAAAACTAATGGAATACTCAGATACTGACATAGAGCTCTGGCGCAACCGCTCAAACTCCACTCGCCAAGCATCCCAAAGGCTTTGGGGAACAAACTCCCTCAAAAACATATCAGAAAACTGTGTCCAAGTCAGCGAGACAGACTCGTTTGGACTATCCAACTCATATGTGCGCCACCAATCATAAGCGGCCCCTCGAAGCTGAAAAGTAGTGAAGGAAACCCCACTGGTCGCCACTATACCCATAATATGGAGGATGCGATGACATTCCTCCAGAAATCCCAAGGCATCATTTGAAGCTAAACCATTGAACACTGGGGGATCATATTTCTTGAACCTCTCCAACCTGCACTGCTCGTCCTCGGAGGCAGCTGATCCACCTCTGGGCTGTACTGGTGCTGCAGGCGGCATAGGAATAACCTCGGGAACCTGCTCCACGGGCACTCGCTGCTCTAGAGAGTGGGTTGTGGGAGTCTGGGCCCCTCCCCCGGCCTGAGATGTAGCTGCAGTGAGAGGAAGCAACCCTGCCTTAGCGAGAGTAGTGTACATGCTCATAAACTGGGCTAGAGTCTACTGGAGTGTTGGAGTCATAGTAGATGTAGTAGGTGTACCAGGTGCCTATGCTCCAACCTGATCCACTGGTGGTGCCTCAACGGCTACACGCGCTGGTATT
>JASVEL010001659.1:0-39010 GCA_032618575.1 Nicotiana noctiflora
CGCGAACGTGAAGGCTAAAATTATGCCCAGAGATCTGCAATTTACAGCAGACTTTTCCTTGCTTCAAAATGCCGGAGGATGGTCCGGATTCACCCCGAGGCCCTCGGGACCCCAACGAAAACCACCAACATACTCCAAAACACGATATGAACTGGTTCCAATCATAAAAACACCATCCTAAACATCAAAATCACCAATTACACACGGATTCAAGCCTAAGTTTCTTCAAAACTTCCGAATTGCACATTCCATCAAAAACCCGACCAAACGACGTCCGAATGACCTGAAATTTTGCGAGGCACATCCAAAATTACCTAACGGAGCTACTGCAACTATCGGAATTCCATTTCGACCCCCGGATCAAAATCTCACCTACCATTCGGATTTCGCCAAAATTCAACCTTAGCCAATTCAAGCCTATTTCTACACTGAACCTCCGAATTCAATTCTGATCGCTCCCATAAGTCACAAATCACCTCCCTGAACTAACCGAATCATCAGAATCCGATTCCGAGCCCTCTAACCAGATAGTCAACTTCGGGTTGACTTTCCTTATTCAAGTTTCCTTCAAAAAGGCTATATGCCTCATTTTCAATCCAAATCACTCCTAAATCACCCGATAGACTCTAGCACTGATATAAAAGCATAAAACATGTATTTACAACATAATGGGGTGGTAATTCTCGTGACGACGGGCCGGGTCGTCACATATCTGCACAACAAAAATGTGCAGAAGAGTAGTATGAGCACACCACGGCGGTGCCCAGTAAGTATCAAGACTAACCTCGATGGGGTAGTGATGAGGAACAGTCATGACACCTACCAGTCAATAAACAATATAACAGAAAAGATAGAGATGCTATGTAAATATGTAAGGACTGTCCGGATAAATAAGAACACAACAATTTGCAACAAGGATAACGGACAATAAGAAAAATCAAGATACAATAAATGATAATACAAAAATGACGGTAGAAATCACAACCCAAGTCCTAAAATCACAACATAACGAGACCAAACAAATCTCTAAGTCGCTATTCTGAAATGATCCTTACATAAAGCCTTTCCAACTTTTTCCTCAATCCTACCACAACTCTCATATTAGCCACAACTCATGGAAATACCCAGAATATGAAATCTAACACTTGGCATCTCGTGCCCCATCAATAACATGACAATGCTGGCAACTATCTAGTCAACTAGAGTCACTTTCACATATACAATGGATAAACGACGTCATATCTCAACCCTTAGTCAAATTAGAAGGGATTTATCTCAAATAGAAGGGTCCAGCTACGTGTATGCTTGTGCAAGTGTAACTAACAGGAATCTTGCCAACTAGTAAGTATAAGAAATGGGAACAATTAGCACCCGACTCATTCACCCCGGATAGAAACAATAAAACTATCAATCATATCACATTGAGTTTATAGGGAACTTTCGGGAATTGAACCTGTAGCCCGGCATACCAATAATAGAGGATCTCCTGGGAATTAAACCCGTAGTCCTTTATAATAACAACAGAGGATCTTTCGAGAATTGAACCCGTAGTCCTTCGTAATAACAACAGAGGTACCCGTAGTCCTTCATAATCAGCCCCTGACGTAGCCCTCCTTATTTCGCCACGTGTGCAATCAATAACAACATAGCAACACCGCCTTATTTCGCCACACGTGCATCACAATATTCCCACCTTATTTCGCCACATGCGCAACCCACACATAAATATATAACATATCCCGCCTTATTGCATCGCATGTGCAAGGACATCAATAGGAAAAACAACACGGCAAAGACCTCGTGTAAATCCCCAACAACAACCGCATGGCAGAGACCTCGTGCATCATGGTACCAACAGCCACACAGAAACAATAGCATCCCAGCAAGGGAAAATCTATAGCAGAAATAATACCGTCCCGGCAAGGGATTCAACAATAACTAATAAAGTCGCAGAACACCAAGGAAAAACACAATAACCTCAATGACAATCGAGGCGTAACAAACACATAACAACTACACTAATACCTCAACAATTGGACATATAATATAATTGCACAAGGTTACAGGTAAACTTACAATCAAGGATTATTCAACAGTAAAGAAGTTAACATGAATCAAATACTTACCATTTAAGAAATATCAATTAATTATGAGATATCTATCTTTCTTCCAATTAAAACCTATTAATTATATAAGATATAAAATTTATAAATTTCCAATTAAAGGCGAGTAGATAGGGCAGGCATTATGAATATAGAAGGGTACTTGTCTTAAGTTTAAACACGTAAAAGCTCACTTAACAGCATAAATAAATCAAGAAGAGCAACAAATATCAATCAAGACATGTAGAGGTGAAACTAATAACAGGGGACTTAATCGTATCAATATTATCTTCCTACTCGGTGAATTTCACAAGTCTAAGAACCTAAAGGGGACAATTTACCACAATTAAATCCGAGCACGCACTCGTCACCTCGCGTACGCGGACTACAATCAACAGAGAAGACTCAAATCCTAAGGGGAGGTCCCCCACACAAGGTTAGGCAAGATACTTACCTCAATCCGGCCAATTCAATACTCAATTTATCTTTTCCTTTACCAACTCATCAATGCTTGGCTCAATCTAGCCAAGAATAACTTGAATACTTCAATCAATGAAAGAGAAAACAATTTCAATTGACAAAACTATGATTCTTACACAATTTGCAAAAAGTCAACAAAAGTCAACTCCTCGGGCCCGCACCTCGGAACCCAAAAAAATTACAAAAACTGAACACCCATTCCGCTATGAGTTCACCCATACAAAAATAATCTAATTCCGATACCATTTGGTCATTCGAATCATCATTTTACATTTTTGAAAGATTTCATAATTTTTCCGAAATTTTCTTTTGGATTCTCATGAATTTGATGTTAAATCTAAGATATAATCACAAAATATAGTTGGAAAAGGATTAGAAACACTTACCCAATGATTTGGAGAAGTTTAGATCTTTGGAAAATCGCCTATGGAGGTTTAAGGTTTGAGAAAATTGAAAAATGGGTGAAAATCCCGTCAAAAACCTCACTTAACAGGCCTCAGATGTCGCATTTGCGACCCAGGGTTCGCAATTGCGAACCTTTAGATATTGCAAAAAAAATGAGGCTGGAAGAGGTCGCATTTGCGACAAAAAGTTCGCATTTGCGAACTGGGCATTGCAAATGCGATGAAAAGTTCGCATTTGCCAACATAGCAGAAACCAGCAATTTTTGTTGACACGAAAATGAGCATAACTTCCTCATATGATGTCCAAATTCGATAATTCATTTTCCTATGGCTCCAAAATTTTGATACGGATCTAATGGTTCAAACAAAACTAAATTTGGATATCATTTGCTTAATATGATATCATTGTTTCTTGAAGAAACGACGACAAAGTATCCAAAACAAGCGCAACATAGCCTAAACCTATCCGAAACTCACCCGAGACTCCCGGGACCCCGTCTAATCACACACACAAGTCATATAACCTAACACGGACTCTCTCAAAGCTTCAAATCATATAACACAATATCGAAACGACGAATCGAATCAAAATAAAGCTTATGAACTTCCAAATCTTGAAATACTGAACCTCATGCCGAAACCTTATCATTTCAACTCGGAATGACGCCAAATTTTGCAGACAAGTCCAAAATGACATAACGGAGCTACGCAAACTTCCTGAATTTAATTCCAACCCTCAGATCAAAATCTCACAATCAGACCAGAAACTTCAAAAATTCAAACTTCGGCATTTCAAGCCTAAATAAGCTACGAACCCCCAAAATTCATTCCAAACACGCTCCCAACCCCGAAATCACCTAACAGAGCTTACGGAACCATCAGATTTACATTCCGAGGTCGTTTTCACACTGTTCCAAACACGGACCATCTTTCAACTATTAAGCTCCCATCTAGGGACTAAGTGTCCCAAAACACTCTGAATCGTAACACCGAACATCCCGGCAAACCAAAATAGCAGAAATGAACTTATAGGAAGCAGTTAACGAGGGATCGAGGCATAAATTCTAAAAACAACCGGTCGGGTCGTTACAAGTACGCACTCCAGAGCCAGCAGTGCAGGGCATACAGACACTAGAGGCTCCTCCAGTTCAGCCTGTGGTACCGGCTCAGCCAGCAGATCAGGTTCAGGGGGACAGGGTCCCAGCTATGACAGTCGATGAGCAGGCGACTCTGATTACTCTCTAAATATATCCCGAACCGATTGTCCTTAAATTGGAAAAACTCCTTCCCTTACGTTATTTTATCCATCTCGGGTAATTGAGCGTCGGGGTATGCCCTACAAGCTTATTTATACACCTTACGCATGTTCGGGGTAGTAAAAAGGGAGGTGTGACACCACTATCATGGCCGGAGTTCTCCACTATGTTCTTGGAGAAATGGGTGCCTCGATCTCAGAGAGAGGAGATGCGTAGGCGGTTTGAGGGTCTCCGTCAGGGGGACATGTCAGTGTCAGAGTATGAGATCAGGTTTACAGAGTTGTCCAGATATGCACCATGGTTAGTTCATTCCGATAGAGAGAGGATTGGACACTTCGTGGATGGCCTCATTTATCCCATTTGTATTCTGATGACTCGGGAGAGGGTTTTGAGTCGTACATTTGAGGATGTCGTGGATATTGCTCACGACATAGAGACAGATTGTCGCAGGGAGCGGGATGAGAGGGAGGCCAAGAGGCCTCGAGGAGCAGCCAGTTCCAGTGGCACTCAGACCAGAGGCCAGAGTCAGCGGAGCCGAGGTCGCTCTTTTAGATCTTCGCAGTCGAGTCGCTCCGATCGTCGCGGATGGTCTTCTAGACAGGGTTATTAGGGTTCGCACCGAGCTAGCCATCTCTCGTGCCATGCCGGCTCGTAGTTCTTCACGAGCCCTATCTCGCTCGTGGTTCATCTCGGCCTAGTTCATCGGCTGGCCACTCCGGCGCCGGGGGTCCATATCAGTCTCAGTCCCCAGCACCGGGGAGTTGCTACGAGTGCGGAGAGTTTGGACACCACCGTAGGGAGTGTCCCCATCTTGTTTCCAGATCTTATCAGCAGAGGGGGCAGCCCTCGTCATCTGGTCCTTCTACTTCAGCACCCGCCCCACCAGCTAAGGGTGAGGGTCAGGCAGCTAGGGGTCGCCCTCGAGGGGGAGGCCGATCAGACGGACAAGTTAGATGCTATGCTTTTCAGGGCCGATCTGAGGCTGTTGCTTCTGATGCTGTCATTACAGGTATTATTTCAGTCTGCCACAAAGATGCCTCAGTATTGTTCGATCCTGGTTCTACTTATTCTTATGTGTCTACATATTTTGCTCCTCATTTGGGTACGACCCGAGGGAGTCTTGAGCTGCCAGTGTGGGATACTATTTTTGTGGACCATGTATACCGGTCTTGTTTGGTCACTATTGGGGGTCTGGAGACCCGAGTAGACCTGTTGCTTCTCAGCATGATCGATTTTGATGTTATATTGGGCATGGACTGGCTATCTCCATGTCATGCTATTCTGGACTGTCATGCTAAGACAGTCACCTTGGCTATGCCGGGCATTCAGAGGATCAAGTGGCGAGGCACGACTGAGTATGTACCTAGCAGGGTAATATCTTTCCTCAAGGCCCAACGAATGGTTGGGAAGGGATGCCTCTCTTATTTAGCATTTGTGCGGGAGGTCGAAGCCCAGACTCCCAGTATTGATTATGTTCCCATTGTGCGAGACTTTCCTGATGTGTTTCCCTCAGATCTGCCGGGCATGCCGCCGAACAAGGATATTGATTTTGGGATCGATTTGGTGCCAGGCACTCAGCCTATTTCTATTCCTCCATATCGGATGGCACCAGCTGAGTTGAAGGAATTGAAGGAGCAGCTCCAAGAACTCCTAGATAAGGGGTTCATTCGGCCGAGTGTGTCGCCGTGGGGTGCACCGGTCCTGTTTGTTAAGAAGAAGGATGGATCCATGAGGATGTGTATTGACTACAGACAGCTAAACAAAGTAACAATGAAGAATAAGTATCCTCTGCCTCGTATTGATGATTTATTTGATCAGCTCCAGGGAGCTAGGGTGTTCTCGAAGATTGATCTTCGTTCAGGCTACCATCAACTGAAGATTAGAGAGTCCGACATTATGAAGATTGCATTCAGGACCAGATATGGTCACTATGAGTTCCTTGTGATGTCTTTTGGGCTGACCAACGCCCCAGCAACATTTATGCATCTGATGAACAGTGTGTTCAGGCCCTATATTGGTTCATTTGTGATCGTATTCATTGATGACATACTAGTCTACTCTCGTAGCCAGGAGGAGCATGCTCGGCACTTGAGTATTGTGTTGCAGAGATTGAGAGAGAAGAAGCTGTATGCCAAGTTCTCCAAATGTGAGTTCTGGCTTGAGTATGTGGCATTCTTAGGATGCGTGGTGTCCCGTGATGGTATTCAGGTAGATCCGAGGAAGGTCGAGGCAGAGCAGAGTTGGCCCAGACCGACCTCAGTTACTGAGATCCGTAGCTTTCTGGGATTGGCAGGGTATTATCGCCGATTCGTTCGGGGATTCTCTTCTATTGCTTCACCCTTGACTAGATTGACTCAGAAGGGTGTTCCTTTCGTATGGTCCAAGGAGTGCGAGGAGAGCTTTCAGAAGCTCAAGACAGCAGCACCAGTTTTGATTCTACCGTCAGCTTCAGATCCTTATACTGTTTATTGTGATGCCTCGGGTGTTGGCATTGGTTGTGTGTTGATGCAGGAGGGTAGGGTCATTGCTTATGCTTCTCGTCAGTTGAAGCCCCACGAGAAGAACTACCCTGTTCATGATTTGGAGCTAGCAACCATAGTTCATGCTTTGAAGATTTGGAGGCATTACCTATATGGTGTCTCCTGTGAGGTGTTCACGCATCATCGAAGCCTTCAGCATTTATTCAGACAGAAGGACCTCAATTTGAGATAGCGGAGATGGTTGGAGTTGCTTAAATATTATGACATCACTATCTTGTATCATCTGGGGAAGGCCAATGTGGTGGCCGATGCCTTGAGTCGGAAGGCGGTTAGTATGGGCAGCCTAGCTTTCATCCCAGTTGGGGAGAGGCCATTCGCTTATGATGTTCAGGCCCTAGCCAATCGGCTTGTGAGGTTGTATATTTCGGAGCCGAGTCGAGTGTTGGCTTGTGTTGTTTCTCGATCTTCCTTATATGATCGCATCAGGGAGCGACAGTATGATGACCCACATTTGCTTGTCCTTAAGGACAGAGTGCAGCATAATGATGCTAGAGATGGGACTATCGATAGTGATGGTGTTCTGAGGATGCAGGGCCGTATATGCGTGCCCAATGTTGATGGTTTGCGGGAGTTGATACTTGAGGAGGCATATAGTTCGCGATACTCTATTCACCCAGGTGCCGCAAAGATGTACCAAGACTTGAGACAGCACTACTGGTGGAGGAGAATGAAGATGGATATTGTTAGGCATGTAGCTAAGTGCCTCAATTGCCAGCAGGTCAATTATGAGCATCAAAGACCGGGCGGTGTTCTCCAGCGTATGGTCATTCCCGAGTGGAAATGGGAGAGGATCACCATGGATTTTGTTACTGGACTCCCTCGGACAGCGAGGAAGTTTGATTTTGTACGGGTGATTGTCGATCGGCTGACCAAGTTCGCACATTTCATCCCAGTTAGTACTACTTACTCATCAGAGCGGTTGGCAGCGATCTTTATTCGGGAGATTGTCAGGTTGCATGGGGTCCCAGTGTCTATTATATCTGACCAGAGGCACTCAGTTCACTTCTCAGTTTTGGAGAGCATTTCAGCGAGAGATGGGTACGCGGGTTGAGTTGAGCACTGCATTTCACCCCCAGACAGACGGGCAGTCGGAGGGCACTATTCAAATCCTGGAGGATATGTTGCGGGCATGTTTGATTGATTTTGGTGGTTCGTGGGATGAGTTCTTGCCACTTGCTGAGTTTGGACAACAACTATCAGTCGAGTATTCAGATGGCCCCGTACGAGGCATTGTATGGCAGATGGTGTAGATCTCCCGTCGGATGGTTTGAGCCTGGTGAGGATAGATTGATAGGGACTGAGTTAGTTCAGGATGCTCCGGATAGAGCAAAGTTGATCCAGGAGAGGCTTCGCACAGCACAGTCTCGCCAGAAGAGTTATGCGGACCGTAAAGTTCGCGAGTTGTCTTTCATGGTTGGTGATAGGGTGTTGCTGAAGGTTTCACCCATGAAGGGTGTCATGAGGTTCGGGAAGAAAGGGAAGTTGAGTCCCAGATATATTGGTCCTTTTGAGATACTTAGGAGAGTTGGAGAGGTGGCATATGAGTTAGTCTTGCCACCTAGCTTATCCAGCGTTCATCCAGTATTCCATGTGTCTATGCACCGAAAGTACATCGGGGATCCGTCTCATGTATTAGACTTCAGTACCATTCAGCTTGATGATGATTTATCATATGATGTGGAGCCTATTGCTATTTTGGGTCGCCAGGTAAGAAAATTGAGGTCGAAGGAGATTGCATCAGTTAAGGTTCAGTGGAGAGGTCGGCCCGTGGAGGAGGCTACTTGGGAGGTCGAGCAGGAGATGCGGAGCAGATACCCTGTGACGACCCGGCCCGTCGTCACGGGAATTACCACCCCGTTATGTTGAAATTGTATATTTTATGCTTTTATATCAGTGTTAAGGTCTATCGGGTTGATTTCGGGGGTCCAAACGGACCATTTCTTGTATTTTTGAACTGCTGTTGGCTGCTGGTTTTGTTGCAGACGGATGCTCTATGCGATCGCATAGTGTAGATGCGATCGCATAGAAGGATGGAAGTGAGCCCCAGAGTTGTTCTATGCGATCGCGTAACAGGAGATGCGATCGCATAGGTATGGAAACTGGCGCTCTGCGATCGCAGGGTCACTTGTGCGATCGCATAGAAGAGATTGGAGGGGTGAGAAAAATGTGCTATGCGATCGCATAGCAAAGGGTGCGATCGCATAGGTTTGTCAGACTGTGCATTGCGATCGCATAGCCAGTGTTGCGATCGCAGAGAAGAAAAGATGAGGCCTGGAAGGTTGTGCTATGCGATCGCGGGAGTGCATTGCGATCGCATAGAAGGGAAATTGGCAGGAAGATTTAACTCTATGCGATCGCATAGGGTCATTGCGATCGCATAGAAGGAATGGTCTGGCAGTGAAATTAAAACCAGAACAGAACCAGTCGCGGGTTCATATACCCAAGACGCCATTTTTTGAGTTCTAGAGAGAGAAACTCACGGGAATTGCTGATAATTCATCGGGGATTCGTTGGAGGTAAGTTTTGTGGCTTAATTACATCATTTTAACATGAAATCCTTGGTTAAATCCCCGTAAATGGAAGATTTAAGGTGGGTTTGAGCCCTAGGCCTAAATTAAAGAAAAACACTGATTTGAGTGGGCAAATGAAGTCTGATTTTGGTAAATTTTATATGCCTAGACTCGTATCGAGATGAGGATTACGAATATGTGACTTTCGTGATTTTTCGATAGGCGTACCGAAAGTCGGGTTTTGACAACTTTGGGAATTTTGATGTAAGTTGAGTTGTATTGATTGGGTGTAGTCCCATTGGCCTAACTTGTTGTATTTCTACTGTATTTGAGCAGATTCTACGCGTGCGGAGCTTGATTCTCGTGGCAAGGGCATTGCGGAATAGTCGTCGCGCCGTATTGAGGTGAGTAATAGATGTGGGTGATGACCAGCGGGTTCGAAACCCCGGTATACCACTTTGTGACGCTGTATAGCGGCGAGACATGCACACTCTTGAGAGTGCGGGGTCGATCATGAATTGGAGACTATATATTAGTCCAACCTGTTGATATTGTATTATTGGCTATTCTAGAGCCGTCGAACCTCCTTCTCGGATGGTTGCATATATATATATATATATATATATATATTGTGATAATGGCCACTCTTGAGCCGAGGAACCCCTTCTTGGGCGGTTGAGTATACATGTGGGCCGTGAGCCAGTTATTGGATCCCGCGAGGATCGTTATTATTGTCTTATCATATAGACATGCTAGTTTACTACTAGTCCGCAGCTATTTTTGTTATCATGCCAATTCCAATCTCTGGAACTTGACATTACTGTTTTCCAACTGAAAAATGATAAAAGAGTTTTCAAAAACTATTTTTGAGCTTGCGAGGCTGTATCTGCATATTAGCTGACTAGTAGTGGATCGGGCTGCGCGCCGCAGCAGGATATATGTTGGATCGGACTGCACGCCGCAAGAATATCTCTATGAGATGTGCTTGGGCTGTAGGAGCCCCTCCGGAGTCTGAACCCCCACGGTGAGCACGGGTACCCAAAATTGGAGTCGGGCTACACGCCGTAGCGGTCATATCATGCATTGCATTGCATTTAGCTACATCTGCTAGCTGTTATGCTATTTATTGGTATTTGTTGGTACAGGTACAGTGAAGATTGATTCTATGACAGGGTGGCTGATTATAGCTTTACATAGTGCTTTATTGCGGATTTCTTATCTGCGCTGTCTTACCCTTGTTTATTACCACTGAGTCTGGCAGTACTCATTTTACTCCCTGCACCTTGTGTGCAGATCCAGGTACCTCTAAGCAGTGATCCAGTAGCGGTGCGAGGTGACGTTTGTGGATATTCGAGGTAGCTGCAGAGTCCGCAGGACCCGATATTCCTTCCTACTGTCTTTTGATTTTGTATTGACATTTCTTTCCGCACTTGGTATTTTGTAAACCTTTATACACTCATGTTCAGTAGAGGCTCATGACTCTTGACCCTTGGTCTATGGGAGTTGATGTATTATGGGACTTGGTTTCCCGTTTTCGTTATTAGTATCGCTATTGCTTCGTGATTTAATATGCTTATATGGGCTAAAGAGAGTTTCTAGCTCCGTTATTGTTATCGATTGGTCAGGCTGGCTTAGCAATGTGCTGGGCGCCATCACGACCAGATTTGGGGTCGTGACAAGTTGGTATCAGAGCCTAGGTTTACTAGGCCTCATGAGTCTTGAGCCGGTTAGTAGAGTCTTGTGGATCGGTACGGGGACGCCCGTACTTATCCTCGGGAGGCTGCGAACCTTTAGGAAAACTTCACTTTTCTTGAACTCTGTCGTGCGATCTTGTTGTTCCGAGAACTGAACTTCTATATTCTATTCTCTCGCAGATGGCGAGAACGCGAGCATCATGATGAGGTGGACGACCTCCATTGCCACCTGTTAGAGGCCGTGGGCGCGGTCATGCTAGAGCGCAGGTAGGGCGGCCGAGGCGATGCCGGCCGACCCGCCCGTTGGACCGGTTCGAGAGCGACCCCCGGTGGTTGATGCTCCGGCGGTCCCAGTTCGGGGCCGGACTATATCTATTGCTATTCCTCGGTCTTCGGGAGACTCTTGCTCAAATATTATCGGTGTGTTCCGGTTTGGCTCGGGTAGTTTCGGCTACCGCTACCGCAGCGACATCTCGGTCGGGGGTGGTCGGCAGACCCGCCACGGCTCGCACACCGATCCGGTTGTTCGGGGACTTCAGACGCCGCAGGCGGTCCCCGCTCGGTGGTTGCACCGGTTATTCCTCCGACTGCACCAGCTCCAGCTCCCGAGCATATGGTTCGAGGTTATGCCCGATGACGAGCAGCGTCGTCTTGAGAGATTGGGTAGACTTCAGCCACCCCATTTCGGTGGCGTTGAGGGCAAGGATGCCCGGGGTTTCTTGGATAAATGTCAAAAGATGCTGCGTACGGCCGGTATTCTTGAGTCTAGCGGAGTTTCATTTACTACGTTTCAGTTTCACCGGTCCCGCATTTGATTGGTGGGAGGAGTTTGAGAGGCGTAGGCACGCAAGAGGAGCAGCACCTCTCACATGGCAGGAGTTCTCTACTCTCTTTCTAGAGAAATATGTACCTCGGTCTCGTCGCGAGAAGCTACGTCGCCAGTTCGAGTGGTTGATTCGGGGAGACATGTCTGTGACCCGGTATGAGCTTAGATTCACTCAGTTGGCTAGGCATGCCACATGGATGATCCCCACTGATAGGGAGAGGATCAGGAGGTTCATTGATGGCCTCAACTACTCTGTCCGTATTCTTATGACCAGCGAGCGAGTTCTGTCATCATCGTTTGAGCAGGTAGCCGATATGGCACGCTCCATTGAGGCGGATCGTCGCCGAGAGAGAGAGGAGCGGGAGGCCGAGAGGCCTCGTGGTTCGGGCGGTTTTAGTGGTGCTCCATCTCGAGGGCATTCCCGGCAGAGCGGAGGTCGCTCGTCTAGACCTTCTCATTCGAGCCGCCCAGAGCAGCAGCGGAGGTTCGCATGGTCGTGGTCGACGGGGGTTTCGACGGGGTCGGTCATCGGCTGGTGCCCTCCCGGCCCGAGTGCCGCACCTGCTTCTCCGGCACCGGGTGCATGTTATGAGTGTGGTGAGTTTGGCCACGTGAGGAGACATTGCCCTCGACTACGTAGGGGCAGGACTCAGGCAGAGGGATCAGCCCTCCTCTTCGGCACCATCTCGGTCTAGTAGAGGTGGAGGTCAGTCTTCTCGTGGTCGCCCCAGGGGCGAGGAGAGATCTGGTGGAGGCCAGGCACGGTTCTATGCACTCCCTGACAGGCGTGATGCAGTTGCCTCCGATGCAGTGATTACAGGTATCATTTCTGTCTGTCACAGAGAGATGCCTCTGTTCTATTTGATCCAGGGTCCACATATTCTTACGTGTCCTCTTATTTTGCACATTATTTGGGTGCAACTCGTGGTAGTCTTGATTTTCCTATTCATGTATCCACACCCGTGGGTGATACGATCGTTGTGGATCATGTCTATAGATCCTGTGTTATATCTATTGGGGGTCTGGAGACCCAGGTAGATTTGTTATTGTTTGGGATGGTGGACTTTGATGTTATATTGGGTATGGACTGATTGTCTTCGTACCATGCTATATTGGACTGTCATGCTAAGACATTTACGTTGGCCATTCCTGGTATTTCTCAGATTGAGTGGCGGGGTTCGACTGATTTCGTCCCTAGCCGTGTTATTTCGTTCTTAAAGGCTCAGAAGATGGTTGAAAAAGGGTGTTTATCGTACTTAGCTTTTGTGAGAGATGTGGGAGTTGAGTCTCCTAGCATTGATTATGTACCTGTTGTGAGGGATTTTCCAGATGTATTCCCCTCAGACCTGCCGGGCATGCCGCCGGACAGGGATATTGATTTTGGCATTGACTTGGTGTCGGGCACTCAGCCTATATCCATTCCTCCTTATCGAATGGCACCAGCCGAGTTGAAAGAACTGAAAGAGCAGCTTCAAGAACTTCTGGATAAGGGTTTCATCCGCCCTAGTGTGTCTCCGTGGGGTGCGCCGGTATTATTTGTTAAGAAGAAAGATGGTTCCATGCGAATGTGTATTGACTATAGGCAGCTAAACAAAGTAACAGTGAAGAATAAGTATCCTCTTCCTCGTATTGATGATTTATTTGATCAGCTCCGGGGAGCTAGGGTGTTCTCGAAGATTGATCTTCGTTCAGGCTACCATCAGCTGAAGATTAGAGAGTCTGACATTATGAAGACTGCATTTCGGACCAGATATGGTCACTATGAGTTCCTTGTGATGTCTTTTGGGCTGACCAACGCCCCAGCAGCATTTATGCATCTGATGAACAGTGTGTTCAGGCCTTATTTGGATTCATTTGTGATTGTGTTCATTGATGACATTCTAGTCTACTCCCGTAGTCAGGAGGAGCATGCTCAACATTTGAGTATTGTGTTGGAGAGATTGAGAGAGGAGAAGCTATATGCTAAATTCTCCAAGTGCGAGTTTTGGCTCGAGTCCGTAGCATTTATGGGACATGTGGTGTCTCGTGATGGTATTCGGGTTGATCAGAAAAAGATAGAGGCGGTGCAGAGTTGGCCTAGACCGTCCTCAGCTACAGAGATCAGGAGTTTTCTTGGCTTGGCGGGGTATTATCGCCGGTTTGTTCAGGGATTTTCATCCATTGCTTCTTCATTGACTAAATTGACCCAGAAGGGTGCACCATTCGTGTGGTCGGATGAGTGCGAGGGGAGCTTTCAGAAGCTCAAGACAGCTTTGACCACAGCTCCAGTGTTAGTATTGCCATCAACTTCGGGTTCATATACCATTTATTGTGATGCCTCGAGAGTGGGGATAGGTTGTGTGTTGATGCGGGAAGGAAAGGTAATTGCTTATGCTTCTCGGCAGTTGAAGCCGCATGAGAAGAACTATCCTGTTCATGACTTGGAGCTAGCCGCCATTGTTCATGCCTTGAAGATTTGGAGGCACTATTTGTACGGCGTGTCTTGTGAGGTGTATACCGACCATCGTAGTCTCCAGCACTTGTTCAAACAGAAAGACCTTAATTTGAGACAACGGAGATGGCTAGAGTTGTTGAAGGATTATGACATTACTATATTATATCATCCGGGGAAGGCCAATGTGGTGGCCGATGCTTTGAGCCGGAAGGCGGTCAGTATGGGGAGCTTGGCATATATTCCAGCTGAGGAGAGGCCATTTGCTTATGATGTTCGGGTGCTAGCCAATCGGCTAGTGAGGTTAGATATTTCGGAGCCCAGCAGGGTATTGGCTTGTGTTGTATCTCGGTCATCTCTATATGATCGTATTCGTGAGCACCAGTATGATGATCCGCATTTGGCTGTCTTGAGGGACAGAGTTCAGCATGATGATGCTAGAGATGTCACCATTGATAGTGACGGCGTATTGAGGATGCCGGGCCGGATATGTGTGCCCAATGTTGATGGCCTTCGTGAGTTGATTCTGGAGGAGGCCCATAGCTCGCGGTATTCTATCCATCCGGGAGCCGCGAAGATGTATCAAGATTTGAAACAACACTATTGGTGGAGAAAGATGAAAATGGACATTGTCAGACATGTAGCACGGTGCCTCAACTGTCAGCAGGTTAAGTACGAGCACCAGAGGCCCGGTGGTGTATTTCAGCGCATTGTTATTCCTGAATGGAAATGGGAGAGAGTCACTATGGACTTTGTTACTGGACTCCCTCGGACGGCGAGGAAGTTTGATTCTGTATGGGTGATTGTGGATAGACTGACCAAGTCAGCTCACTTCATTCCGGTTAGTACTACCTACTCATCGGAGCGGTTGGCATCGATCTTTATTCAAGAGATTGTTCGGTTGCATGGAGTCCCAGTGTCTATCATATCCGACAGGGGTACTCAGTTCACTTCTCAGTTTTGGAGAGCATTTCAGCGAGAGATGGGTACGAGGGTTGAGTTGAGTACAGCATTTCACCCCCAGACAGACGGGCAGTCTGAGCGTACTATTCAGATCCTGGAGGATATGTTGCGAGCATGTGTGATTGACTTTGGTGGTTCGTGGGATGAATTCTTACCACTTGCCGAGTTTGCCTACAACAACAGTTATCAGTCGAGTATTCAGATGGCCCCGTATGAGGCATTGTATGGCAGACGGTGTAGATCCCCGTGGGATGGTTTGAGTCTGGTGAGGTTAGATTGATAGGGACTGAGTTAGTCCAAGATGCTCTGGATAGAGCAAAGTTGATCCAGGAGAGGCTTCGTACAGCACAGTCTCGTCAGAAGAGTTATGCGGACCGTAGAGTTCGAGAGTTGTCTTTCATGGTTGGTGACGGAGTATTGTTGAAGATTTCACCTATGAAGGGTGTCATGAGGTTTGGGAAGAAAGGAAAGTTGAGTCCCAGGGTTCATTGGTCCTTTTGAGATACTTAGGAGAGTTGGAGAGGTGGCATATGAGTTGGCCTTGCCGCCCGGCTTATCCAGCGTTCATCCGGTATTCCATGTGTCTATGCTCCGGAAGTACATTGGAGATCCGTCTCATGTATTAGACTTCAGTACCATTTCAGCTTGATGGTGATCTATCCTATGATGTGGAGCCTATTGCTATTTTGGGACGTCAGGTGAGAAAATTGAGGTCTAAGGAGATTGCATCAGTTAAGGTTCAGTGGAGAGGTCGACCCATAGAGGAGGCCACTTGGGAGACCGAGCGGGAGATGCGGAGCAGATATCCTCACTTGTTTGAGACTTCGGGTATGTTTCTTGACCCGCTCGAGGACGAGCGTTTGCTTAAGAGGGGGAGAATGTGACGACCCGGCCCGTCGTCACGGGAATTACCACCCCGTTATGTTGAAATTGTATATTTTATGCTTTTATATCAGTGTTAAGGTCTATCGGGTTGATTTCGGGGGTCCAAACGGACCATTTCTTGTATTTTTGAACTGCTGTTGGCTGCTGGTTTTGTTGCAGACGGATGCTCTATGCGATCGCATAGTGTAGATGCGATCGCATAGAAGGATGGAAGTGAGCCCCAGAGTTGTTCTATGCGATCGCGTAGCAGGGGATGCGATCGCATAGGTATGGAAACTGGCGCTCCGCGATCGCAGGGTCACTTGTGCGATCGCATAGAAGAGATTGGAGGGGTGAGAAAAATGTGCTATGCGATCGCATAGCAAAGGGTGCGATCGCATAGGTTTGTCAGACTGTGAATTGCGATCGCATAGTTAGTGTTGCGATCGCAGAGAAGAAAAGATGAGGCCTGGAAGGTTGTGCTATGCGATCGCGGGAGTGCATTGCGATCGCATAGAAGGGGAAATTGGCAGGAAGATTTAACTCTATGCGATCGCATAGGGTCATTGCGATCGCATAGAAGGAATGGTCTGGCAGTGAAATTAAAACCAGAACAGAACCAGTCGCGGGTTCATATACCCAAGACGCCATTTTTTGAGTTCTAGAGATAGAAACTTACGGGAATTGCTGGTAATTCATTGGGGATTCGTTGGAGGTAAGTTTTGTGGCTTAATTACATCATTTTAACATGAAATCCTTGGTTAAATCCCCGTAAATGGAAGATTTAAGGTGGGTTTGAGCCCTAGGCCTAAATTAAAGAAAAACACTGATTTGAGTGGGCAAATGAAGTCCGATTTTGGTAAATTTTATATGCCTAGACTCGTATCGAGATGAGGATTCCGAATATGTGACTTTCGTGATTTTTTGATAGGCGTACCGAAAGTCGGGTTTTGACAACTTTGGGAATTTTGATGTAAGTTGAGTTGTATTGATTGGGTGTAGTCCCATTGGCCTAACTTGTTGTATTTCTACTGTATTTGAGCAGATTCTACGCGTGCGGAGCTTGATTCTCGTGGCAAGGGCATTGCGGAATAGTCGTCGCGCCGTATTGAGGTGAGTAATAGATGTGGGTGATGACCCAGCGGGTTCGAAACCCCGGTATACCACTTTGTGACGCCGTATAGCGGCGAGACACGCACACTCTTGAGAGTGCGGGGTCGATCATGAACTGGAGACTATATATTAGTCCGACCTGTTGATACTGTATTATTGGCTATTCTAGAGCCGTCGAACCTCCTTCTCGGATGGTTGCATATATATATATATTGTGATAATGGCCACTCTTGAGCCGAGGAACCCCCTTCTTGGGCGGTTGAGTATACATATGGGCCGTGAGCCAGTTATTGGATCCCGCGAGGATCGTCATTATTGTCTTATCATATAGACATGCTAGTTTACTACTACTCCGCAGCTATTTTTGTTATCATGCCAATTCCAATCTCTGGAACTTGACATTACTGTTTTCCAACTGAAAAATGATAAAAGAGTTTTCAAAAACTATTTTTGAGCCTGCGAGGCTGTATCTGCATATTAGCTGACTAGTAGTGGATCGGGCTGCGCGCCGCAGCGAGATATATGTTGGATCGGACTGCACGCCGCAGGAATATCTCTATGAGATGTGCTTGGGCTGTAGGAGCCCCTCCGGAGTCCGAACCCCCACAGTGAGCACGGGTACCCAAAATTGGAGTCGGGCTACACGCCGTAGCGGTCATATCATGCATTGCATTACATTTAGCTACATCTGCTAGCTGTTATGCTATTTATTGGTATTTGTTGGTACAGGTACAGTGAAGATTGATTCTATGACAGGGTAGCCGATTATAGCTTTACATAGTGCTTTATTGCGGATTTCTTATCTGCGCTGTCTTACCCTTGTTTATTACCACTGAGTCTGGCAGTACTCATTTTACTCCCTGCACCTTGTGTGCAGATCCAGGTACCTCTCAGCAGTGATCCAGTAGCTGTGCGAGGCGACATCTGTGGGATATACGAGGTAGCTGCAGAGTCCGCAGGACCCGATATTCCTTCCTACTGTCTTTTGATTTTGTATTGACATTTCTTTCCGCACTTGGTATTTGTAAACCTTTATACACTCATGTTCAGTAGAGGCTCATGACTCTTGACCCTTGGTCTATGGGAGTTGATGTATTATGGGACTTGGTTTCCCGTTTTCGTTATTAGTATCGCTATTGCTTCGTGATTTAATATGCTTATATGGGCTAAAGAGAGTTTCAAGCTCCGTTATTGTTATCGATTGGTCAGGCTGGCTTAGCAATGTGCTGGGCGCCATCACGACCAGATTTGGGGTCGTGACATACCCTCAGCTATTTGAGTCTCCATGTATGTTTCTTAACCCGCTCGAGGACGAGCGTTTGCTTAAGAGGGGGAGAATGTGACGACCCGGCCCGTCGTCACGGGAATTACCACCCCGTTATGTTGTAATTACATGTTTCATGCTTTTATATCAGTGTTAGAGTCTATCGGGGAGTTAGGAGTGAATTGGATTGAAAATGAGGCATATAGCCTTTTTGAAGGAAACTTGAATAAGGAAAGTCAACTCGGAGTTGACTATTTAGTTAGAGAGCTTGGAATCGAATTCTGATGATTCGGTCAGCTCCGGGAGGTCATTTGTGAGCTAGGAGAGCGATCGTAATTGAATTTGGGGGTCCGGTGTAGAAATAGGCTTGAATTGGCTAAGGTTGAATTTTGGCGAAATCCGAACGGTATGTGAGATTTTTATCCGGGAGTCGGAATGGAATTCTGACAATTGCAGTAGCTCCGTTAGGTGATTTTGGATGTGCCTGCAAAATTTCAGGCCATTCGGAGGTCGTTTGGTCGGGTTTTTGATCGAATGTCGATTTCGGAAGTTTTGAAGAAACTTAGGCTTGAATCCGTGCGTAATTGGTGATTTTGATGTTTAGGATGGTGTTTTTATGATTGGAACAAGTTTGAATCGTGTTATGGAGTATGTTGGTGGTTTTCGTTGGGGTCCCGGGAGCCTCGGGACGAATTCGGCAGTCCAAACGGACCAATTTTGGCCTAAGACAGCAGCTAAATTGCTGTTGTGTCTGTAGAAGGAAAACCTTCATTGCGTTCGCGATGAAGGGCACGCGTCCGCGAAGGTCAGCAAGGGTATGCATCGCGTTCGGGATGGTCTGGACGCGAACGCGCAGGGTCAGGATCGGAGGCTTCGCGTTCGCGTGGAGCTGGAACGCGTTCGCGTAGGTTCGTCAGGGTGTGCATCGCGTTCGCGTGAGAGATATCGCGAACGCGTAGAAGGAAAATCGGGCGACTGGGAGCTAGTGCATCGCGAACGCGTTGGGGGAGGTCGCGTTCGCGAAGGTTAATCCGGGCTGGGCATCGCGAACGCGTGGCAAGGAACGCGAACGCGTAGAGCAATCGACCCAGGCAGTGAATTAAAACCAGAAACATTTCACATACGGGTTCATTTGCAAAACCCTCCATTCTTGAGCTCTAGAGTGAGAAAGTGACGGGAAATAGCTGGGAGATCATCGGGATATTGTCGGAGGTAAGTTTCGTGGTTTAATTACACACTTTTATCAAGAAATAATGAATTATTTCTATGAAAATGGAGGATTTAAGGTGGGTTTAAGCCCTAGGCCTAAATTGTAGAAAAATACCGATTTGAGCGGGCAAATGGAGTCCGAATTTGGTAAATTTGATATGCCTAGACTCGTATTGAGACGAGGGTTCCGAATATGTAACTTTTATAATTTTTCGAGAAGCGCACCAAAAGTTGGGTTTTGACAACTTGTGGGTTTTGATATAATTTGGGTTATTTCAAATGAATTACGTGAAATTAGCATATATTGATGCATTCTCTATGATTTTGAGCAGATTTGGCATCCGAGGAGATTGATTTGCGAGGCAAGCGCAAATCGGATTGAAGCTTCTACCGGTTTGAGGTGAGTGGTAGTAGTAAACAATGTACTGAGGGTTTGAAACCCCGTACTAGCACTTCACAGTGCTATGTTGAGATGAGACACGCGTCTTGTGACGAACGCGGTGACATTGTGATTGGGGACTTGGACTTGGTCCTTCCCGGCTTATAGTAGACTGTGTTTTATGACTAATAATAAGTTTATAACTGTGCAATTGGGCTGATAGCCATGTTTGGGGCCTTGTGCCGATCCGTAGAGCATTAGGGAACCCATAGAGCTAGGTGACCCTTATATCGTGTTGGAAACATACACTCAGTCGTAGCTCTAGCTGTATAGCATAATATGAGCCCGTACTAGATGTGTACATTGAGAGAGATTATCTAAGGTGGAATTCCCTGTTCTAGCTGAGCGGGCCTGAACTAGATGTGTACACAGAGAGAGGTTATCTAAGGTGGAATTCCCTGTTCTAGCTGAGTGGGCATGAAAGGCCAAGTCTATATTGATTGAGACAGGGTCAAGGACCCATTGTGATATATTATATTGGGCCTGAGAGGCCAAGTACATACTGACCGGGATAGGGTCGAGGACCCATTATGGGGTATTATGTATATATACCTATATTGGATCGGGCTGCATGCCGCAACAGTATATATATTGGATCGGACTGCACGCCGCAGTAATATATATGTAATATACATGTAATATACATGTGGGATGGATTGCACGCCGCAGTATTATTGCGCTTGGGCTGTAGGAGCCCCTTCGGAGTCTGAGTCTGCACACATTCTTAGTGAGCACCGGTGTATATTATGGGATCGGGCTGCGCGCCGCAGCAGTATAAATATATAAATATATATATATTGGATCGGACTGCACGCCGCAGTAATACATGTGTGGATCGGGCTGCACGCCGCAGTATTATAGTGCTTGGGCCTAGGGAGCCCCTCCGAAGTCTGTATACACCCCCAGTGAGCGCCGTCGACGTTAAATGGAGCGGGCTGCGCGCCGCAGCGGTATATGTATTGGAGCGGGCTGCACGCCGCAGCATTATACTTATTCATATCCTATTACCTACTTAAATACTTATACATTATAGACATAGGTATGTGTCTTCATATGTTGAGATGGCTATACACCGTAGGGGTACGAGTGAGGGTTTGATCAGGGTGTGGGATCTTGTAGAGATAGATGTGGATTGGAGATCGGAGTACTACCACAGTGATGACGTACCTGTGAGGGTTGCCTTAGAACTGCTAAGTGATAGCACATGAGTTCTTACTTTCAGTTATTATTTATTATTGTTACTCACTGAGTTGAAATATACTCACCCCACTCCCCTGCACTTTCTGTGCAGATCCACAGGTGCTGGAGAGCAGTTGAGACATTGTAGCTGCTGATCCTTGTCTACTCTTGCGGAGATTACGAGGTAGCTGCCAGCGTCCGCAGAGCCTGTTTTTCTCCTTCTTTATCATCTTGTTGATTCCTTTTGCCTGGACTTGTTTGTATTAGGATGTTAATCCGTAGAGGCTCAGTCTCGTGACACCACGATATGGTTGGGACCGTATTTTGTATGCTTTACATTTCGATTATCACTTGATATGATCATTTACTGTTTAAGTTTATTTTGATTAATAACTGGCTGGTTTAAGGGATAATATGGTCGGGCTTGCCTAGCATTGTGTTGGGCGTCACTATGTCTAAATCTTCTTCTATGTCTAATTCATTATAACTATATTCATTGTTATCTATAATCGTAACTATTCTTTCAAAAGGATTTTCTATCTTTATTTTGTTTATTTTATTTCTTGCCATTATCTTATGTTTAGTAGTTAATATATATAGAGTTTTACATCTTGCTGTAAATATGTTACTACCTGGGGTTAATTCTATTCCTGACATTTTCCAGTATAATAAGAGTGATTTATCTATATTTTTATCATTTATCGCTACTGAATAATTAGCACTAATTATGAACTTAATTTTTTGGGATTCGAGATTGGACAAAGGGGTACTCAACTGCGGTACTCCCCTAATCATTTACCCTAGCAATGTAATCAACTGCGGTGCACCCCTAAACGGCATCTCCTCGCCTCACCGGTTTCCCATTAGGAGTGACTTAGCCTAGGTTTAATTTTAGCATACTTCCATGGCAAACTTGCTCAAATTATTCTTTATAACATTATTATAACATGATGAAAGTTATAGCATTATAAGATGATTATCAGGAATATAAGAGTTTAGCTATGCATAATCATAAATGATTTTACCTGACTTTGTATTTAATTCTATGGATTATATTGTGAATTTAATTACTTAAAAATCTCTAAAAATAATAATGATAGATTAGAACAACTTATAGATATAATCTCAGAATTAGAATGGAAACTAATTATACAACTTAAAAAATGAATAAAGAGGAATTTGCAGTAGACGAAAAAACATATGAAAACCCAGAAGGACTAAAAATAAAAATTGTATTTTCTAATATAGGAAGAAAATATAAGAAAATAGGAGACAACTTATATCTAATGTTAGAAAAAGAATCACTAAAACTAGAAGATAGCTTAACTGCTTTAGTAAGAATAACAAGAGAAAATGAGGAAATAGATCGAAAATATGAGATAGAAAAAATTAAACAACAATCAAAAAGAGAAATAAAACATATAGAAGAAACAAAAAATGCTAAAATAATAGAATTAGAAAAAGAATTAAACATGTTAAAAGAACTATATGCAACCAGACAAAAAGAAAAAGAACAAGAAAATAAATTACAACTTGAGATAAATAGATTCAAAGAACAACTACAAGAAGGAAAAGAAGAAAAGTTAGAAATAATTAGAACAGAAGAAATAAATGAACCAAATAATAATAGTGATTTAGAAAGTTATTCAGAAACAAGTGAAACATATACGGAACTTTTAGAAAATATAGCACAAGTCGAACAAAACGAAGAAGGTAGAAATGGTCGTATAGAAATAAATGCTATAATAGATGAAAAACCTAGTACATCAGGAACAAAAGATACACAATTAGAGCAAAAACGTTATATAAATTATGAAAATAATTATAAGAAAACATATAGAAATGATAGAGAACCAAGATATACAAAATGGATTCCAACACAAATATCAACAACAATACAAAATAATTTCTTAGATCTAGACTGTGTAAAAGATATAAATAAGACAATCAAGTTATGGGTAGGATACATGACAAAATAGATTATAGATAATAAAATAGGAATATCAGATGTACCAGAATACATAGAAAGAACGTTAATAGGAACGACTAAGTTATGGTTACAAAATATGACTAAAGATGCCTTAAGAGTATTAAGAAATGATAAAAAATTTGATGGTGAAAAAGCTACAATAGCTATAGATATTTTGCATAAATATGAAACAACTATAAGAAATGAATTTAGTAGTGCCGAAACAGAAGAAGTAGAACAACATAGAGAAAAAATATTAAATAAAAATTTAATGTCAAAATTAGCAATATGTAATATGTGTTACATAGACGAATATACATGTGCATTTAAAGAATTTTACTATAAAGGAATATATAGTATAGAGGAAAGTAAAGAAATAAGAAATTATATTTTTCAAAATTACCAGAACCATTTAGTTCGAAAATATTAAAAGATTGGAATAATGCAGCATTACAAGATACTTTAGGAGAAAGAATTAAATATGTACAAAACTAGTTCGCAGAATTATGTGAAAAACATAAAGAAGAAATTAAAATGGAAAAAACGTTAATAAAAAATTTAGCATGTTGTAAAGATAAAACAGCACCCCAGTTTGGATGCAATAAAAGATACTATAATAAAAATCATAATAAAATTAAGAAATACAAAAAGTATGTCACGACCCAAATCCGGTCGTGATGGCGCCCAACAATTTAGCTAGGCCAGCCAGACCAACTATTACTTATCACAACGATTATCAGTCCCAAATGGACATTTCAAGAAGAATATATGAGTCAAAGAACTCTAATAATAATAATAATGAACAAAATATTGACACTCCCAAAGATCTGGAGTCACAAGTCTAGAACCTCTAACAAAACCCAACAGGAATAGAGAGTACTGTATAGAAATACTCAAGTTGGAATACAAAATACCAAATAACAACTGGAAAGGAGAGGAGAAGCTAGGTTCTGCGAACGTCGGCAGCTACCTCAGCAACTCGGTATGACACTGAATATGCTGGAAATGCCTGTCTACTGCTCCTGAGTACCTGAGTCCGCACACAAAAGGTGCAGGGAGTAGGGGTGAGTACTAAGTACTCAGTGAGTAATAAATATATACAAGTAGTTGAAAATAAGAAATCCACAGATTACCACATAATGAAGCTAAACTACAGTTCGAATCTCCTACGAACTAGCATCAACAATACAATACAGCTACCACCGAGTAATTCAACAAATAAAGATGCAATGCAATGCACATAACCGCTACGGCGTGTAGCCCGATCCAATTTAATGTCGACGGCGCTCACTGGGGGTGTGTACAGACTCCGGAGGGGCTCCTACAGCCCAAGCGCAATACCGCTGCCTGATCCTCATATCAACCGCTGCGGCATGCAGCCCGATCCATCCTTAGTCCACATCAAGCATATAAGTCACACAACAGTTCAAATTATTTATTTCCAGGTTCCAGCTTATTTATTATGAAAAATACTTTAATTTTATTAAATTTGCGAAAGCCGGTGACTTAGCATATCAATAATGTGATTTCAATTTCCAGGACTGAGATCAGTGATTAAGCAAATATAGCTATCACATAAATATTGTCCTCTAAGGATGCTACAGATCGGCACAAGGCCCCACACAAGGCTTACCCCCCACAAATATATCAAATATAGTGTATTTCCAACACTAATAACATATTATTCACATCCGGGATGGACCAAGTCTCAATCCCCAGTCATAATCAATCCCGCACCTGCCACGGTGTGCGAGCCACGCCCTACTAGCGTCACTATGTGCTAAGCCAGGGTTTCGAACCCTCAGGGTACCATATACACAAACTACTCACCTCTAGCCGGCCGTAGACTCGTCCGCGATGCTATTTCCTTTGAGATTCACTCCCTCGTGCGTAGAATCTAGTCAAACCACAATAATTATATCAAATATGGGTCAAAGAATCATAACCCATTTCAATTTACATGAAATTCGCATAAATACACTAAGTTGGTAAAACCTAACCCCGGGCCCACTGCTCGGAAAATTCCGAAATTAGTACCAACGCGATCCTCGTCTCGCCACGAGTCCGTGTATATAAAATTTATCGAAATCGGAGTTCAAATGGCCTTCCAAAACTCAAAATCCCGTTTTCAATACCTAGGCCACATTTCTTCAAAATTCTACCCAACATCAAGAAGATTGATGTTAATTCTACCATAAAATTGTGTTTTTGAGTCAAGAATCTTACCTCCGATGAATACCCGATGTTATCTCAGTGATTTCCTCGAGTTTTCTTCTTTCTAGGGGTCAAAATTGTGTTTTGGGTGAATGAACCCGCGAGCCCTTTATTCCGTGATTTAATTCACTGCCAGAACATTTTGTTCTACGCGTTCGCGTGAGCCCTCACGCGTTCGCGATGCTCAGCCTCCACTTACTCTTCGCGAACGCGACGCCAACCACGCGTTTGCGATGCTCAAACTCCCAGCCGCCCAGATTTTCCTTCTTCGCGTTCGCGATCCCCCCTCTCGCGAACGCGATGCACACTCCCACGTACCTACGCGAACGCGACCCCAGGAACACGATCGCAAAGCACAAGGCTCCTGGCCTACACGAACGTGACACCCCTAATCGCGAACGCGATGCTCTGATCTGCCTGGCCTTCGCGAACGCTGCCCATGCCACGCGAATGCGAAGGCTTAAATGACTGGGCAGTAACCTGCAATTTTCTGCAGATTTTGCCAAGTTCACATTGCCCGGTTGATGGTCCGAAATCATCCCAAGGCCCCCGGGACCCCAACCAAAACCAGCAACATACTCCAAAACATGATACGGACTTGTTCCAATCACAAAAACACCATCCTAAACATCAAAATCACTATTTACACACGAATTCAAGCCTAAGTTTCTTCAAAACTTCCGAAACTAACATTCAATCCAAATCCCGATCAAACGATGTCTGAACGACCTGAAAATTTACAGACATATCCAAAATCACATAACGAAGCTACAGAAATTTTCGGAATTACATTCCGACCCCCGGATCAAAATCTCACATACCATCCGGTTTTCGCCAAAATTCAACCTTCGCCTATTCAAGCCTGAATCTACACCGGACCTCCAAATTCAATTCCGATTGGTCTCCTAAGTCATAAATGATCCCACGAAACTAGTCGAATCATCGGAATCCGGTTCCAAGCACTCTAACTCAATAGTCAACTCTAGGTTGAATTCCCAAATTCAAGTTTCCTTCAAACATGCTATTTGCTTCATTTTCAACCCGAATCACTCCTAACTCACCCGATATACTCTAATACTGATATAAAAGCATAAGATATGTAAATGCAAGGTAACGGGGTGGTAATTCCCTTAACAATGGGACGGGTCGTTACATTCTCCCCAACTTAAACAAATGCTCGTCCGCGAGCGGGTTAAGAAACATACCTGGAGCATTAAACAAGTGTGGGTATCTGCTCCGCATCTCCTGCTCAGTCTCCCAAGTTGCTTCCTCCGCGGGACGACTTCTCCATTGCACTTTCACTGAAGCTATGTCCTTGGATCTCAGCTTACGAACCTGACGACCCAAAATGGCTACTGGCTCCACATCATAAGTCAAGTCCTCATCTAGCTGTATCGTGTTGAAGTCTAACACATGAGACGGGTCTCCGACATACTTCCGGAGCATGGATACATGGAACACCGGGTGAACTCTCAACAAACTGGGTGGCAAAGCAAGCATATAGGCCATCTCCCAGCTTTCCTAAGCACCTCAAAATGTCCAATAAACCTTGGGCTCAACTTCCCTTTCTTTCCAAACCTCATAACACCCTTCATAGGCAAAACCTTTAGCAACACCTTCTCACCTACTGAATAAGACACATCTCGGACCTTCCGGTCCACATAACTCTTCTAACGCGACTGAGCTGTGCGTAGTCTCTCCTGAATCACCTTCACTTTGTCTAAGGCATCTTGGACTAACTCTGTCCCTAACAACCTAGCCTCGCCGGGCTCGAACCAACCGACTGGAGATCTACACACTGCCTCCCATATAACGCTTCATACGGTGCCATCTGAATACTGTACTGATAGCTATTATTGTAAGCAAACTCCGCCAAAGGCAAATAATCAGCCCATGAACCACCAAAATCAATGACACAAGCACGCAACATGTCCTCCAATATCTGAATAGTATGCTCGGACTGCCCATCCGTCTGTGGATGAAATGCTGTGCTCAGCTCTACCTGTGAACCCAACTCTCGCTGAAATGTCCTCCAGAACTGAGATGTGAACTGGGTACCTCTGTCTGATATAATAGAAATGGGAACTCCATGCAGTCTCACTATCTCACGGATGAATATCTCTGCCAACCGCTCTGAGGAGTATGTAGTACACACCGGGATGAAGTGAGCTGACTTGGTCACCCTATCAACCACCACCCAAACTGAATCAAACTTCCTCGCTGTCCGAGGGAGTCCACTGACAAAGTCCATAGTGATCCTTTCCCACTTCCACTCGGGAATATCAATAGGCTGAAACATGCCACTAGGCCTCTGATGCTCATACATGACCTGCTGACAGTTTAGACACCGAGCCACATGGCTCACAATATCTTTCTTCATCTTTCTCCACCAGTAATGCTGCTTCAAATCCTGGTACATCTTCGCGGCTCCTGGATGAATAGAATACCGCGAGCTGTGGGCCTCCTCCAATATCAACTCACGAAGGCCATCAACATTGGGCACGCATATCCGGCCCTCATCCGCAATACACCATCGCTATCAATAGTGACATCTCTGGCATCATCATGCTGAACTCTGTCCTTAAGGACAAGTAAGTGTGGATCATTATACTGGCGCTTTCGGATACAATCATATAAAGAAGAACGAGCCATTACACAAGCGATCACCCGACTGGGCTCAGAAATATCCAGTCTCACCATCTGATTAGCTAACGTCTGAACATCAACTGCAAGGGGTCTCTCCCCAACTGGAATATACGCCAAACTGCCCATACTAATAGCTTTCTGGCTCAATGCATCAGCCACTGCATTGGCTTTCCCAGGATGGTACAAGATAGTAATATCATAGTCTTTAAGCAATTCAAGCCATCTCCGCTGCCTCAAATTTAGATCTTTCTCCTTAAACAAATGCTGAAGGCTGCGGTGGTCTGTATATACATCACAAGATACACCATATAGGTAATGCCTCCAAATCTTCAGGGCATGAACAATAGCGGCAAACTCCAAATCATGAATGGGGTAGTTCTTCTCGTAGGGCTTTAGCTAATGAGAAGCATAAGCAATAACTCTACCCTCTTGCATCAACACACAATCGAGCCCAACTCTAGAAGCATCACAATACACCATATATGACCCCGAGGCTGATGGCAACACAAGTACTGGAGCTGTGGTCAAAACCCCCTTGAGCTTCTGGAAACTCTCCTCACATTCATCAGACCACACAAATGGAACATTCTTCTGTGTCAATTTAGTCAACGGTGAAGCAATAGAAGAGAAACCCTGAACAAACCGGCGATAATAGCCTGCCAAACCAAGAAAACTCCGAATCTCGATAGCTGAGGAGGGTCTGGGCCAATTCTGCACTGCCTCGACCTTCTGTGGATCAACTCGAATACCATCACTGGACACTACATGTCCAAGAAAAGCCACAGTGTCAAGCTAGAACTCACACTTAGTGAATTTTGCATAAAGATTCTCTTCTCTCAACCTTTGCAATACCACTCTCAAGTGCTGTGCATGCTCCTCCTGGCTACGAGAATACACAAGAATATCATCAATGAACACAATCACAAAAGAATCAAGGTACGGTCGAAATACGCAATTCATCAAATGCATGAATGCAGCTGGGGCATTTGTCAGCCCGAAAGACATCACCATGAACTCGTAGTGCCCATATCGCGTCCTGAACGGTGTCTTCATAATATCTGAGTCCCTGATCTTCAACTGATAATAGCTCGATCGAAGATCAATCTTAGAAAATACACTAGCTCCCTGGAGCTGATCAAATAGGTCCTCAATACGAGGCAATGGGTACTTATTCTTCATTGTTACCTTGTTCAGCTGCCTGTAATCAATGCACATTCTCATTGTTCCATCTTTCTTCTTCACGAACAACACCGATGCACCCCAAGGTGACACACTCGGGCGAATGAAACCCTTATCTAAGAGTTCCTGAAGTTGTTCCTTCAATTCTTTTAACTCCGCTGGTGCCATGCGATAGGGAGGAATAGAAATGGGCTGAGTGCCCGGCACCAAGTCAATACCAAAATCAATATCTCTATCAGGCGGCATGCCTGGCAGGTCTGCTGGAAATACATCCGGAAACTCCCTCACAATGGGGACCGAATCAAGACTGGGTGTCTCAGCCTCAACGTTTCTAATGAAGGCCAAATAAGATAAACAACCCTTGCCAATCATTCGTTGGGCCTTTATATAAGAAATCACCCTGTCGTACACATAATCAGTCAAGCCACGCCACTCGATCCTCGGATTACGTGGAATAGCTAGTGTAATTGTCTTGGCATGACAGTCCAGAATCGCATGGTAAGGAGATAGCCAATCCATACCTAGAATCACATCGAAATCTACCATGCCCAGTAGTAATAAATCAACTCGGGTCTCCAGACCCCCAATAGTAATAAGACATGATCGATATACCTGATCCACAACAACAGTATCCCCCACCAGGGTAGACACATGTACGGGCAAAGCAAGAATACCACGGGTCATACCCAAATGACGTGCAAAATAAGTAGGGACATAAGAATAGGTGGATCCGGGATCAAATAAGACAGAAGCATCCCTGTGGCAGACTGAGATAATATCTGAAATGACCGCATCTGAAGCACTGGCATCCTTCCTATCCGAAAGAGCATAGAAACGAGCCTGGCCTCCACCAGTACGATCCTCGCCCCTAGGGTGACCTCTGGATACCTGGCCACCAGTCCTAGTCGACTGTGCTGGCGCTAAAGAAACAGGAGTAGAAGACGAGGGCTGATCCCTCTGCTGAGACCGCTTACGAAGCCACTAAGGACACTCTCTCCTGATATGGCCCAAGTCACCGCACTCAAAACAACGGCCTGAAGATGGAAGAAGGGGCTGCTGAGGACCCCTCGCTACAGATGAACCCTGTGCTGAGGAAGCAGGAGCAGAGCTCTGAGCTGGAAGAGCACTCAGTGCAGGTTGACTCTACTGACGGCCCTGCTGACCCTGATAACCCTGACGGCCCTGGGGACCACGATTTGATGAAACCCCACTGGACTCTGCACGTCCAGACTGATGAGACCTGAAAGAACGACCCATGCTATACTGAGGTTGGCCCCTAGACGGAGCACCACTGTAGCTGCCAGTGTGACGACCCAAAGGGTCATCACTTGTTTTATTAATCATTTCGAGCTTATGAGGCCTTAAAACCTCATTCTATATTGCCTCGATTTATGTGCACGATCCGAGCATGTAGCCGGAAAGATTTTGTGATAGAAAATATGAATTCTATGAGAAATTTGGATAAAAATGATATTAATATTCATATAGTTGACTTTGGTCAACATTTTTGGTAAACGGACCCGGACCCGAGATTGGATGGTCCCGGAAGGTCCGTAGGAAAATATGGGACTTGGACATGCGTTCGGAGTCGAATTTTGAGGCCTAGAGCCCAAGTTATGAATTTTTCTGTGAAATTGTTTTTGATGTAATTGTTCAAGGAAAATGAATTAATTGACCTTGGTATCGGGCTCGTATTTTGGTTCCGATGCCCGGTACAAGTCTTAAATATTATATATGTGCTTTTTGCAAAGTTTGGTGACATTCGGATGTCGTTTGATATGTTTTGGACCTTGAGTTCAAAGTTTGAAAGTTTTGAAAACCAAAAGTATGAAAATCATGAACTTGATGCTTGATTTGATGAAAACGATGTGATATTGGCGATGTGATCGCACGAACAAGTTCGTAATGTGTTTTTGATGTGGTGTACATGTTTGGTTTGGAGCCCGGGGGGGGGGGCTCGGGTAAAAATTTGATAGGCCGTTGGATCAATTTCTGAATTTTTGCACTGCTGGTTTTTTACCCAGCTGCTGGTTCTCAATTACGAAGCATTTCTCGCAATTGCGAAGGTGGCAGATCAAGGCAGGGTTCGCAAATGCGAACCCTTGATTGCAAATACGAAGGGCGTCCAGGATTGCTTGAGTTTGCAAATACGAACATAACCTCGCAAATGCGAGGCCTTCATTGTTAAGCCAGGCTTCGCAAATGAGAAGCATTCTTCGCAAATGCGAAGGTCCCATGAAGCCAGCCTTGTTCGCAAATGCGAACATTATGTCGCAAATGCGAACCTCCCAGCATTTGCCTTGGCTTCGCAAATGCGAACTTCCCATCCTTAGCTTATTTTTCAAACTCCAAAATTGGTCGGGGTTCGCAATTGCGAACCCATGTTCGCAAATGCGAACACAGAGACCTGTAAATCACGATTTCCAGCTTCATTTCTCACATTTCACAATCCAAAAACACCCATTGGCGATTTTTCACGAACTCCCTCTTCTTCAAAGCAATTGTAAGTCACTCTTTACTTGATTCTTTCAATTCCTAACAACATTAAACATGTTTTTCAATAGAAATCAAAGGTTTTCATGGTAGAATTTCTAGTTTTTTTATGGAATATAGGGTTTTTCATGAATTGGGTAATTGGACCTCGAATTGAGGTCCGATTTTGAAACAAATCATATACTTGAACTCGTGGGGGATGGGTAACCGGATTTTGGTCCGAACCCCGAGTTCCGACCATGTGGGCCCGGGGTCAAAATTTACTATTCCGGGCAGAATGTTGTAAAAGTTGAAATTTGCGTTATGAATGAGTTGTTGAGTAGTATTGATGATATTAAATCAATTGTGTATAGATACGATTGGATTGGAGCCGAATTTGAAAGGAAAAGGCATTGCCACGGATTGAATTGTTCGTAAACATTCGAGGTAAGTGTTTGTTCTATCCTAGCTTGAAGGAATAGGAATTTAGTTATGTATGAATTCTTGATTAAGAGTTATTGGTGTCACACCGGTAATGGAGATAAATTATTGAATTATTATCAATTATTGGTTCAAAACCGGTAATTATAAATATTGTTGATGCAGAGATTATTGGTTAAATGCCGGTAATATATATATATTTATGAATTGGGATCGTGTGGCCCGCCGACCACTTATATGATAAGAAATGGGATCGTGTGGCACGCCGACCACAAAGTGATTTAAATCTTGGCATTGGCCATAGTTGTCGGTAGCCTATTGATATATTTGGGAGCGGGTGGTACGCCTACCACAAGATATAATCTATCGATATATTTGGGAGCGGGTGGTACGCCTACCACAAGATATGATTACTGTTATAGTTGGGAGCGGGTGGTACGCCTACCACGAGATATGAAATGAAAAAGGAATTGAGACATGAAAGTAAGATTTATTCTGTTGATTAGATTATTCTGGATATTATGAGTTATTGACTGTTATTTCAGAGCAGAGTCTTTCCTTATAAATGTATTGTATGTATATATATATATATTGCAACTGTACAGGTTTATGTGGGTGACTGGCCTTAGCCTTGTCACTAGTTCGCTGGGATAGGTTATGTGGGTGTCTGGTCCTAGGCTTGTCACTACTTCGCCGGGATAGGCCAGGCACTTACCAGCACATGGGGTCGGTTGTGCTGATACTACACTCCGCGCTCTTTTTGCGCAGATACAGGTTACGGACAGCAGCAGCGGCAGTAGCGACTTGTGGATTTTTCGACTACTGAGACTACGAGGTAGCCTTGCAGGCGTCCGCAGGACCCGTTGTCTCTTTTATCTATGTTTTTTATTCTGTTATCTCAAGTATTCGAGATAGACAACTTATATTTCTTTCAGACAATTGTGTGTATTATTCTTAGAAGTTCGTGAGTATTGTGACACCAGTCTTGGGTAGTGTATCATGTTTGAGTTTTTTTATCATATTTGATAAGATTGACTAAGTCTTCTGCTAAGTTTAATTATTCCGCTGTAATATATATGTTTTATTTTTAAAGTCTTAATAAGAGTTTGGTAACTAATGGAAATGTAAGTAAAATTTGGCTTGCCTAGCTTCCACTAGTAGGCGCTATCATGACTCCCGATGGTGGGAAATCCGGGTCGTGACAAGTTGGTATCAGAGCTCTAGGTTGCATAGGTCTCACAACTCACGAACAACCTTAGTATAGTCTGAAGGATCGGTACGGAGACGTCTGTATTTATCATCCAGAGGCTACAGAGTTAGGAAAATTTTCCCTTTATTCTTTCCAGTCGTGCGACTTGATCTATCAAATGTTAATTGAACTTCTATTCTGTTCTTCCGCAGATGGTAAGAACACGTGCATCCTCATCTACTAACCAGCAGCCCGAGGTCCCAGCAGCGGCAGCTCCCGCTAGGGGCAGAGGCCGAGGTCGAGGTCGTCCTAGAGGCCAAGTTAGGGGCAGAGCTCTGCCCTGAGCAGCTGCACCAGTGGCAGAACCTCAGGCTCATATCGAGGAGGAGGTTCCAGTCCCAGCAGCTCCAGTAGGCCCAGCTCAGGTCCCATGATGAGTTATGTTTTCACCGGATCTTCGGGATGCTTTGGTCCGGATAGCAGGTTTTATGGACAATATCACCAGAGCAGGTTTATTACCAGTAGCACCAGCCACTTCTCAGGCTGGAGGAGGTAATTAGACTCCTGCTACGCGCACTCCGGAGCCAGTAATTCCTCAGGCTCAGGTTCCTGTGGTTCAGCTAGTTGAGGCAGCTCAGCTGTTATTGTGACTCCGTCTAATGATGGTGCAGCTATGTCCGCTGACGCGTTATGGAGATTGGACAGGTTTACCAATCTGTTCACTACCACATTCAGTGGCACTCCTTTAGAGGATCCACATGATTTCCTATATAGTTGCCATGAGGTTCTCCGTACTATGGGCATTGTGGAGACTAATGGTGTGGACTTTGCTACTTTTCGATTATCTGGTTCTGCCAAGACTTGGTGGAGGGATTACTGTCTATCCAGGCCAGCGGGATCAACATCTTTGACTTGGGGGCAATTTGCAGAACTGTTCTTGGAAAAGTTCCTTCCAGCAACTCAACGGGACAATTTGAGCGTCTTCATCAGGGTTCTATGTCTGTCACACAATACGAGACTAGGTTCGTGGACCTGGCTCGTCATTCTATTATCATACTTCCCACAGATCGGGAAAGGGTGAGAAGATTTATTGATGGCTTGAATCAACCAATTCGACTACAGATGGCTTTGGGGGGCAGGAACTGAAATCACTTTTCAGGAGGCGGCTAATGCAGCCCGCCGGATCGAGATGGCTCTATCACAGGGAGCAAGACATGGATCGGATAAGAGACCCCCCGTAATTCGGGTAGATTCAATGGTACCTTGTCGGGAGGTAGAGATTCTCATGATAGAGGCCATCCTCATAGGCCTTATCAGTCAGCTCTTCAGGTTTCTCATGATGCTTCTGGTGATCGTAATTCTCAGCCACGCTACTCTGATCAGCAGCCTATCAGTGCACCACCACTTCGCTATTTTCAGCAGCCGAGGGCTTGTTTTACGTGTGGTGATCTTAGGCACATTGCAAAGTATTGCCCTCGAGCTTCTGACAGATCTCACCAGCAGGGTTCTCGTGCCATGATTCAGGCCCCAGTTCCCTCACAGCCTGCCCAAGCCGGCTAGAGGCGGAGGTAGAGGACATAGAGGTGGAGGTAGAGGTCATAGAGGTGGAGCTCGGACCGATAGAGGTAGAGACCAGCCAGCAGCTGATCGTCCTAGAGATACTGCTCAGGGTGGTGGGGCACAGCCCCGATGTTATGCACTTCCCGCCAGACCAGAGGCTGAGTCTTCTGATGCCGTCATTACGGGTATTATTTTGGTTTGTGATAGAAAGGCATCAGCATTATTTGACCTTGGGTCTACATATTCGTACGTGTCTTCCTATTTTGCACCGTACTTGATTCAGCCTAGTGATCCACTAAGTGTTCCTGTTCATGTGTCTACACCAGAAGGCGATTCTATTGTGGTTGATCGAGTTCATCGGTCATGTATTATAGTAATTGAGGGTCTCGAGACCCGTGCTGATTTATTGCTCCTAAATATGGTGGACTTTGATATTATATTAGGCATGGACTGGCTATCTCCATATCATGCTATTTTAGATTGCCATGCCAAGACTGTGACTTTAGCTCTGCTGAATTTGCCTCGTATAGAGTAGAAAGGAATTTCAGGTCATACTAGTTGCAATGTTATTTCTTATGTTAAGGCTCAGCGTATGGTTGGGAAGGGATGCTTGGCCTATTTGGCCTATGTCCGTAATTCCAGTGCTGAGGTTCCTTCTATTGACTCTGTGCCTGTGGTTCGCGAATTTCCTGAAGTATTTCCTTCAGACTTGCCAGGTATGCCGCCCGATAGGGACATTGATTTTTTCATTGACTTGGCTCCAGGCAATCAGCCCATTTCTATTCCCCCATCTCGTATGGCTCCGCCAGAGTTAAAAGAATTGAAGGAGCATTTACAGGATTTACTTGAAAAAGGTTTCATTAGACCATGGTTCGATGAGAATGTGCATTGATTATCGGCAGTTGAACAAGGTGACTATCAAAAATAAATATCCACTTCCGCGAATTGATGATTTATTTGACCAGCTTCAGGGTGCCAAGGTATTTTCAAAGATAGATTTGAGATCTGGCTATCATCAGCTGAAGATTAGGGCATCTGATGTCCCTAAGACAGCGTTCCGCACTCGGTATGGACATTATGAATTTCCGGTCATGTCTTTTGGGTTGACAAATGCTCCAGCAGCTTTTATGGAATTAATGAATCGGGTGTTCCGGCCTTATTTAGACTTGTTTGTAATATTCTTCATTGATGACATATTAATATATTCCCGCAGTCAGGAGGAGCATGCGCAACATCTCAGTGTGGCCTTGCAGACTCTGAGAGATAGCCAACTATATGCAAAATTTTCAAAGTGCGAATTTTGGCTAAGTTCAATTGCATTCCTCGGTCATATTGTGACGGCAACAGGTATTCAGGTTGATCCGAAGAAGATTGAGGCAGTCAAGAACTGGCCTAGACCGACATCAGCCACAGATATTCGGAGTTTCTTGGGATTAGCGGGTTATTATCGCTGATTTGTAGAGGGATTTTCATCTATTGCAACCCCACTGACCAGATTGACCCAGAAAAGTGTTCAATTTGAATGGTTCGATGAATGTGAGGTAAGCTTTCAAAAGCTCAAGACAGCCTTGACCACAACACCGGTATTGGTTTTACCCACAGGTACAGGACCTTATACTGTTTATTATGATGCTTCCCGTATTGGATTTGGTGCAGTGTTAATGCAGGATGGCAAGGTTATTGCCTATGCTTCGAGGCAGTTGAAGATTCATTAAAAGAACTATCCAGTGCATGATCTAGAATTGGCGGCGATATTCACGCATTGAAGATCTGGAGGCATTATTTGTGTGGTGTAGCATGTGAAGTATACACCGATCATAAGAGTCTTCAGTATTTTGTTTAAGCAGAAAGAGTTGAATTTGAGGCGGAGAAGGTGGCTAGAATTGCTAAAAGATTATGATGTCACCATTTTATATCATCCGGGAAAAGCAAACGTGGTGGCCGACGCATTGAGTAGGAAGTCAGCCAGTATGGGCAGTCTTGCTTATATTCCAGTCAATCAGAGATCACTTGCTTTGGATGTTCAGTCCTTGGCCAACCGATTTGTGAGGTTGGATATTTCTGAGCCTAGTCAAGTACTAGCTTGCACGATCGCTCGCTCTTCATTATTGGAGCGTATCCGTGATCAACAATATAATGATTCTTATTTATGTGACCTTAGAGATACGGTTCAGCGAGGAAGTGCTAAACAGGTCACCTTAGATGCTGATGGGATCCTGAGGATGCAAGGGCCCATTTTGTGTGCCAAATATTGATGGGCTTAGAGAATTGATTCTAGAAGAAGCTCACAGTTCGCGGTATTCTATTCATCCAGGCGCAGTGAAAATGTATCGAGATTTGCGTCAATATTATTGGTGGCGCAGAATGAAAAAGGATATTGTGACATATGTGGCACGGTGCCTTAATTGTCAGCATGTTAAGTATGAACATCAGAGACCTGGCGGTTTATTTCAGAGAATTGAACTTCCTGAATGGAAGTGGGAGCGAATCACGATGGATTTCATTTCCGGACTTCCGAAGACTCGGAAGAAGTTTGATGTTGTTTGGGTGATTGTTGATAGGCTGACCAAGTCAGCTCATTTTGTTCCTATTGCCACTACCTATTCATCCGAGAGGTTAGCTGGGATTTATATCAGGGAGATCGTTCGCCTTCATGGCGTGCCAATCTCTATTATTTCAGATCGAGGTGCACAGTTTACCTCACATTTCTGGAAAGCGGTTCAATGAGAGTTAGGTACGCAAGTTCAGCTAAGTACAGCCTTTCATCCCCAGACGGATGGTCAGTTGTCACGACCCAAACCCTGGTCGTGATGGCGCCCAACACAATGCTAGGCAAGCCCGACCATATTATCCCTTAAACCAGCCAGTTATTAATCAAATTAAACTTAAACAATAAATGATCATATCAGGTGATAAGCGAAATGTAAAACATACAAAATACGGTCCCAACCATATCGTGGTGTCACGAGACTGAGCCTCTACAGAATAACATCCTAATACAACCAAGTCTAGGCAAATAGGAAATCAACAAGATGAGAAAGAAGGAGGAAACAAGCTCTGCGGACGCTGGCAGCTACCTCGTAATCTCCGCAAAAGTAGACAAGGATCAGCAGCTACAATGTCTCAACTGCTCTCGGGCACCTGTGGATCTGCACAGAAAGTGCAGGGGAGTGGGGTGAGTATATTTCAACTCAGTGAGTAACAATAATAAATAATAACTGAAGGTAAGAACTCTCGTGCTATCACTTAGCAGTTCTAAGGCAACTCTCACAGGTACGTCATCACTATGGTAGTACTCTAATCTCCAATCCACATTTATCTCTACAAGATTCGACACTGATCCAACCCTCACTCGTACCCCTACGGTGTACGGTCATCTCAACATATAAAGACACATACCTATGTCTATAATGTATAAGTATTTAAGTAGATAGTAGGATATGATTAAGTATAGTGCTGCGGCGTGCAGCCCGCTCCAATACATATACCGCTGCGGTGCGCAGCCCGCTCCCTAGGCCCAAGCACTATAATACTGCGGCGTGCAGCACGATCCACACAAATATTACTACGGCTTGCAGTCCGATCCAATATATATATGTATATATCTCTATACTCCTGCGGCGTGCAGCCCGATCCCATAATATACACCAGTGCTCATTGAGAATGTGTGCAGACTCAGACTCCGAAGGGGCTCCTACAGCCCAAGCGCAATAATACTGCGGCGTGCAGTCCGTCCCACATGTATATTACATGTATATTACATGTATATTACATGTATATTATTGCGGCGTGCAGTCCGATCCAATATATATATAATACCTCATAATGGGCCCTCGACCCTATCCCTGTCAGTATGTACTTGGCCTCTAATGGGTCCTCGACCCTATTCCAGTCAGTATATACTTGGCCTCTCAGGCCCAATATAATATATCACAGTGGGTCCTTGACCCTGTCTCGGTCAATATAGACTTGGCCTTTCAGGCCCAATATAACATCTCATAGTGGGTCCTTGACCCTATCTCATCTCAATCGATATAGACTTGGCCTTTCAGGCCCACTCAGCTAG